>JAPKLW010002441.1:0-60951 GCA_026898455.1 Plectranthus barbatus
CCCCAATTTCATAGAAATTTCAATCTTATCTCCGTCAATTCCCACGCACCATGTGCACGTTAGAGAAGCGTGGCAGCATCTTCTTCCTCACGCTCAAGGGCGACACCAAGAGGGATCAGGAGCACCGCCTCAACCCGCCGCTCATCGCCGCCATCCGCGCCGCTTTAGCAGAAGCCAGATCCCAAGCCACCGTCGGATCCGCACTCGTCACGCAGGCCGAGGGCAGGTTCTTCTCCAACGGCTTCGATCTGCGCCACGCGCAGGCCGTCGGCGCTCAGGCAGGTTCCGCAGATGCCGCGCGCGCGGAGCTCCTCCGGATGGTGGATATGTTCAGAGGAGTCGTCGCCGATCTGCTGTCGCTCCCCATGCCGACGATAGCCGCCGTCGCCGGACACGCCGCGGCGGCGGGATTGATCCTGGCGATGGCACACGACTACGTGGTGATGACCTCATCGAGGGGAGTGATGTACATGAGCGAGCTGGATATCGGCATGACGCTGCCGGATTACTTCACCGCTCTGATCAGGAGTAAGGTTGGATCCAGCGCCGGGCGGCGTGATCTGGCGCTGCGCGCGGCGAAGATCGGGGCGGAGGAGGGGCGGCGGCTGGGGCTTGTGGACGAGGCGTACGGTAGCGCGGAGGAGGTGGCGGAGGCGGCGGTGCGGAAGGCGGAGGAGTTGGGGAAGAGGCAGTGGAACGGGGTGGCGTATGCCGAGATTAGGAAGTCTTTGCAGCCGGATGTGTGCGGGCTGTTAGGGTTGCAAGATAAAGTCGTGATGCCATCGAAGCTGTGACGATAATTTGTTTCGAAAATTAAAATTACACTTTAATAAATAAATTATTAATTCATATTATTTTTGTAAAATGCATATTTAGTTGGGTTTATTGGTAAATCTCTATCATTATTGTTTAATTAATGTGTTACGGAAGAATGAATATGAATGAATGGGTAACACTTGGAAGCTCCGAGATAAGATGCGTGAATTTTAGAAAAACTACTACTAATATCTCATCAAACCACGCCTCTTCTAATAAATATATATTCTAGGTAAATTCAACTCATAAATAGAAAAATAATCTAAATTGATAAAAGCAATATTAATTTTAATTAATAAATAATAATACAATTTTGAGTGAGTCCTTTTCAACGCATACAATATGATTCTAATATCAAAGAATATAAAAGTTACATTTTTAATTGATATTAAATACTTATGCAAAAAAATTAAATATCATCGCTGTGATATCTTGCTCGATATACCTATCGTACCAAATATTATTTATAAATACATATCAATAACATAATTGTATCATACTTATATTATTTATATTCAATTAGCTACTTTTATTTTAACAAAAAGCAATTACAGTTCACGTCACAATAATCAAATTCAAACAAAATAAATATTAAAAAATACGTATTTACAAATACAAAAAATACGATGTATGTATACCTCAAAAAATGTCTGAATAATTAAAATATGTTGAATTAGAGAGAAAAAATATTTATAATTATGCTTATATTTATTTGGAATATAAATCAAATAATAATATTATATATTATGTAAGTTTATTGACAGTATATCTTAAATCTTAGAATCCCATAATATAAATTAAATAATAATATCATATATATTATATATGGTGTGTTGATAGTATATTTTAAATTTTAGAATCACGTATCATTGTACCATACAAGGATTTTTCGATTATATTTCTCACCCCTAATGTGAATGCTTTAATTAGTTTTAATTTTATACCGCATTCATTCATACAACATAAATTAATTGTACGAGCGTGTCAATGAAGTGTACCACATTCATTCATTCGCATAAGCAAGCCATTACGGGTTGTAACTAGAGGTATAATTAAACCGTATCGAGTCGAGTAGTGTTGTGAAAATATTTGACTTGTTTAGTATCAGATTATTCTTTGAACTTTTTTTTGAATATTTTAAAGTTCACTAACTTTATTGAACTTTAATGAAATAGAACTTCATTATTTCATTACTTATTGTTATTGTTACTCTTCAGTTATAAAAATATTACTTTTATAAATTAATTATTTTTATATTTCTTCCTAACATATTATTCGAATAAACTTTGGTTCTTTAAATAAATAATTTTAGGGGTGTGCAGAAATCGAACCGAACCGAAAAACTCGAAGAAAACCGATCGAACCGATCAAATTCGGTCGGTTCGGTTATCGGTCGGTCGGTTTTCGATTTGGAATTGAAAAAACTGATAAGCTATCTGTCGGTTATCTGTTTCTAAAATTTTACCCGATAAACAAACCGACCGACCGATAAGATATTAATATATATATATATATATATATATAATATTTTAATTATTCAAAAAACCTAAAATTATATCCTATTCCTAAATCCTTGTTATTCTCACTCTCGTCGTGAACCTTAGTCCTACAACACCCCCGGCGACTCCTCCAACACAGCTCGCTCACAGCCACACCGCACCGGTCGCTGCTCGGCGCTCTCACGCCTCACAGCCCACAGGCACGGTCCCTAGTCCTACTCCAACACCCCCCCTGCTCGGTGCTCACAGCCCACAGGCACGGTCTGCTCGTGTCGGCTGCTCCCATCGCTCCGGTCACCGCACCGGACCCTGCTCGGCGCCCCCCTGCTCGCCTGCTCGGCGGCCCCTCCTTTCTCTGCCTTTTTTTTTCTTTTGAATTTGTTCTTAACTGAAGCATGAAGCAGTGAAGCTTTTTGAATTTGTGTTGCGTTGGGTTTTTTTAATTTGTTCTTAACTGAAGCATGAAGCAGTGAAGTTGTATATTTTTTTTAGAATGCTGGCAGCCTTATCGGTTTGAACCGAATCGATGATATTATCAGTTCGGTTATCGGTTCGTTCCAAAATGCTTATCGGTCGGTTCTTCCTAACGGTTCGGTTGAATTGGTTCTGGAATTATCAGTTAGTTTTGAACAGAACCAACCGATTGCACATCCCTAAATAATCTACACTAAACAACAAACTTTTATTAAATTGAGATATGAATAACTCATGAACAATTTAATTCCTCTTACCTAATTGTAATGAATTGATTTCCACTCTCACAATTAGTTTCCTAAAATAATAAAATTATAGCAAATTAGATTAAGCTCTAGTATCAATTAATTTTATTCTAAAAAAAGTGTCAATTTATTTCTGAATATTTTAACATTTGAGATTAACTCATTTTTATTAGGAAATTAATACTTAAAAATTGGAGGGTCGGCCAGCGGGCCAACCCTATAAAATTTCCATAAATTATGTCGGCCATATGTCTTGATTGCCATACAGCACTAACCAAACTAGGGCTAGCGTGGCATATTTAGCCAACCGACCCTTTTAAGTTTTTACGGAGACCAGCCTTCTTACTTATAGTGTTGTTCCAATTCATATTTCTTCACACCAACGATGTGGGACGTATTCCTGCAACCAACTATTTGTTTTGGTTTGGAGTTTGGACCGCAGAAAACTGGGCTTAAGAAAATAAAAGAAAAATTTACTCGCAATCGTTTCGGGCCTATGATATGGGCTCAAAATAACATTAACGTGTATTGACTTTTCTTATAATTTCTTTATAATATCTGTGAGAATGGTAATTAATTCTCAAGAAAACGGAAATATGCATCGAATTGAATTTTAGAAATATTTTATAGTTATACTTTAAAATCATTAATATATATGTATTTTGGATATGCATTATTCAATTATATTAACTTTTCCTTTATTATTATTTCCCTATTCTGTATTGGAAATATAATCACTTCTATTAATAATCTATCTACTATTCATGCTAAATCATTAGATTTATCAAAAAAACTGAAAAGACTCTGACATTCACTACCATCCTCTCCTATCATACCTACTTAATCAATTTCAAACGGATTTGAATCCTCTGCTGTAAATATATATACACGTTTAACTCTACAAACTCCGAAGGAAAAACTTTTTTTTTTCCTTCATTATTTGAATTAAGAGCAGAATCAGGAATTGCATATCTCCTCTATTCCAAAACCATTAGAATTGAGAGCAAAATCATAAACAAATTCCTCCTCCAGCCTTTATCTACACCCAATATATTTACATATCATTTAACCACTCTAGCAACAATCTTGACTTCCCCTCATAACTCTTTTCGGAAAAAGAAAATCAAATAAACAACAAATCTCAAGTCTACAAGACTCCCATTAATCTATGCAGGTACAGCTTGTCTGAAATTAAGTCATAGCAACCACAATATTTCCTTCCCGATTTCTATTTTATTTTCTGTTGTTGTAGGGCTTCAAGAATCGAGCATGTTTTGTAAAAAAAAAGTATCAAAAAAGAGAGTGAGGTTGATCATGGTTACTTACTGGAGCCGCTTTGTTCCAGCTAAGTGAAAGTGAATGGAGCCGCCACTATGTGAGATTGGAAGGCTAGCCGGCACAGAGCGAAGTGGAAGCGTAGTTTACAAATGGGACGGAGGGAGTATTTATTATTTTGATTGATTTTCAAAGTTTTTTTTTAGGAATAAAAGTTAAAATTAAGTATTTATGTTCTTGATTAAATGTGAGTTAAGGTTTAATGTTTGCTTTAATATATAAAATTAGTATTGCACCCACGCGATGCGTGGAAAGTTAAATTATGTATATTAAAATAATATTATTTCGATATTTAATTTATGAACAAACAATATGAATTTTTAAAATAGATAAAACACAAAAGTATATAATAACATATATAACATAAATTAATATAAATTTACATAGTATATGTTGGGGTTAGGCCCTTTCGGCCCAATCCACTGGTTTAGCCCAAAGAGCCCACAAAACTTCGTCGGCTCAAACACTTCTTGGTGGGCTCGCCGGCCCTGGTCAAGTCGAACCCACCAAAAAGAATGCATCCCGTCAACACTAACAAATCTCATGATTATCGGGGTCGAGCAAATAATTGGATTAATTTAGGCCCAAAATGATGTAGTGGGCTCTCTCCTCATGTCAATAAAGGAATACTCATCTTATGAAGATTATTCTTTTAGCACTATCAAGAATCGAGGTACGTAATTTGCTCTGATAAATTTAAACGATGACTTCAACCGGGCTGACCCAAAATGCCAAGATGAATGGGTCAAAACAAAGTCCATGCCAGGGGCAACACCATATAGGGTCGCACAAACTGTAACCAAGAGAAAAAGACAATTTGAGCAAAGGATTAATCTACTCGAGACAATCATGATAGAATTATTGAGGTACCCGAAACGACCATCGTCTCTTCACAACATCTCTTGATTCAATCATAGCCCGACAATCATAACAGAGCTTGGATTCGTTGATTGATATGTTGTTGTCAATCCATACACTGAATATCAATGATGTTCTAGTTTCTAACTTTTCCAATACGGATTACTCTAGAGGAAAATTCATGTTGGTGACTGATGGAAATCTACAACTTTACACGATAAGTTTTTCATGGGAAGACATAATTTAGTCATAATGGTTGCAAGAATCACCTGGATGTTCATTTATCTTCAACTAATCTGAATTCGTTCACAGTGGCGCAGAAAATGAAACTGTATTTTCTTTAACAATTATGTATTTTTTATTTTCAAAAGATGTAATTTATTTTTTGGAAATGATATAATTTATTTTTGTAAATGCTACAATTTTTATTCAAGGATCAAATAACATTATTTTCGTATAGATGTATATATAATACTCAAATGATATATTTCTCTATTAGAATGATGTATCTTTCTAATGTAAATGATGCATTTTTGTATATGAAATATTGTGTTTAGTCTTATTTGTAAATGTTATATTATTATTTAGTAATATGAATGTTGTGAAATTCATCTTACACAAATTTTGTGAGAGAGTTTATCTTTTAAGTAGTGGTATCTTATTAAATTGGGAGGGGTGTCTCAACGGGACTCAAATACATGATACACATTTTATATAAATCTTCCTTAGATTTTGTGCATGCCTAACATACTTGGTTACTTATAAGTATGCTTAACTGTAAGTTCTTCTAAAAGTGTATACATAATTCTCCTAAAATTTGGGATTACAATTATATTTATTTATATTAAAATAATCAACAAAGAATTTATCTATATGAAATAATAATTATTATATATATTATAGAGAAATAATAATAATAAAGAAATGAATCTAAGTGATTTATGCATATTCCAAAATATATGTTTTTTAAATATTTTAGAATAGAATTGCATAGAATTTCTAATTTTTAATTCGATATATATTTACCTTTTTTAGAAATTGATTAAAATCCTCATGCATATTATAGAAAAATAATAATTAAGGAAAAAACTAATCTAATTGATTAATGCTTATCTAAAATATATGTATTTTAAATATTTTAAAGTATAAATGTGAAGTATTTCTAATATTTTGATTATAAATCCCAAACATATTATATAGAAATAACAATTAAGGAAAAATCCATGTGATTGATTATGCATAATTTTTCTAAATATATAGTTTGATTCTAAGATTTAATTTGTGTACCCGACCTAATTTTCTTATAATATGTGATAATTTAATTTAAAATCTTTTACACATTTTAAAATCTTTATTGTTCATTTCCAATAATGATATAATATCCAATATTATTTTATTAGAAATAATTATACTAATTCATTTGAAGAAAAGTGATAAAATGCACTATTAGAAATTAATATTAATTAAAAAAAAATGGAATTCTTTAATAAATTTTTCAATCGGATCAAATATTCAGAATTGAAACATTGATCATAATAAATTGTGACTTTTAACAAAAATACATGATCGAGGACCCCAACCTTGAAGCACAAGTTGAATAATGAAAGAGACACTACTGTTCAGTTTAAATAATATACAAAATTTAACGCAAATGCATGATTTAAACTCCAACTGAGGTTAGATGCTCTGGATGTTGCGGATAGATTTTATCAACACACCACCCATTTTGGGATTGTGAGAAATACGGGAGTGACACACTTCAATGTGTAAGTGATTTCTAAAGAATTTGAAGAGAAGAGTATATTCAAAAGGCATAGAATGATTTTCGGCTGCGAAGTGGTCTACATGTATTGTCTATTTAGCTAAAATTCCGTCAGATTGAAGTTTAGCAATGATATAATATTTCTTCTTTTCCCTCCACACCTGCAACAACCATTAACAATACAACTATAGATGAATCAGATTTATTATTAAAGAAAAATGACTAATTTTGAGATTTATAATAAAAACTTAAATATATAGACATACCTAATAGAAGAAGATCGGAAAAGAGCCGGATAAATTTGAGCTTTTGCTTTGATTTACTATGAATTGTGTATGTTGTGTTCAAATGGTGGTGTGCATGTGTGCTTTATATAAGAGAGAATTACAAAACTCGGTTAGGAAACAAAATTTCAATTGTATCAATTATCCACATTTACCATAATTATTTGTTTTGAAATATGTTGAATTTATTCATAAAATTTTAGTACCATTTATTATTTAACCATTTTAGCACAATATATAACAAATCTTAATGATTTGTTAAATATCTTTTTAACTTTTCGTAAATAATTCATAAATTTGTTTATGATTTTTGTTCAACTTATTGTAGTTATTTTTAATTTCGGTAATTAATTTATAACTATTTTGATTTTGTAATTACTTTAGAAATTACTTATACATTATTCAATTCATTATAATTATCGTAATTATTTCATAAACTTTTTAAAAATATTTTATAGGACTTTTATAACTTTATGAGTTTTTTTTAATTAAATATAAACTAAGATCAATATATATGTAATTAATAATTAAGAAAAACTCAATTCAATTATTTTATACATATTTTCCAAAAATATATAAATTAAAATATTATCTATTTCCTTTCTTGAAGAATTGATGAATATTCTAATAATAGTAAAATAATTATAGAATATTTTACATAATACTTAATGAACTCAACATTGAAATTAATGAACAATTAATGAACTTATATATTACCATAAATTAAATCGGGTATTATTTTAATATATATATATAGATTTTATTACAACTCTTTTTTAATTTAAATATGATTTATATTTTATAATAAATTTACTGCAAAAGTCTCATTATTATTATATGTAATTTCTGTGCAGCATATAAATATTTCAAATAACAAATTGAAAAATTTAGCCTTCATTATGTTTTTAATATGAATAGGTTTATCAATTAAGCTTTTGTACTATTTATACATTATAAATATGTATTAGTGCAGATATTTTAAACTCTTTATAAGTATTATGTATATCATATTTTTTTTATTCAAAAGCTAATTATTGCATTTGTATTGGTGTGACTTCTTCTATACTTTATATTTATTTATTTCTCTCCTTTTATGTACATAATTTTTAAATTTAATATTAAATTTACTTATTTTTTTATATGTAATTGTTTTTGTTAATTAAATAACATATTACTTATTTATTTTATGTACTACAAGTTTACAACTAAGACTGGAGTCAATCATACCAAAAAGTAAAAATTATTCAATTCAAATTGAAAAATTATCGGCTTCAAAACTGATAATTTTTTTTTTTTTTTGCGATTCAATAAATAGGTGATAAGTTAAAAAGATTTAAATACATGAGATTTTGAAATAAGACAAATCCAAAACTATTAAATACATGAGATTTATAAATGTGAAAAATATTTTAAATACGTCTAAAACCATTAAACACATTATCAAAATACCGAAAACATTAAACACATTAAAAAAATATCCATTTTTGACTTTTTTGACATTTGAAATTGATTTTTTTTGTTATGATGATGAAATCATCATCAATTTTTTAATAATTTTTAAGTTTTAATATATATATATATATATAATATTAGTTATATATATAATTAATAGAATAGGTTAATTATATATAATATAAATGTGTGTGTGTGGGTGGGGGGAGGGTTTTGGGTCGGGGGGGGGGGGGGGATGTAGGGAGTGGGACCACCGGCTCACTCTCATGTTTTTTACTCCCTCTGTCCTGGTGAAGTAGTCCCTTTTTTTTTCGGCACGAGAATTAAGGATTGTGAGTGTAGTGAAATTAATATTTTATTGGTGAGTGTGAAAAAGGTTGTCATTTTAGGAAAATGGGACTATTCTATGGGACAAACAAAAAAAGAAAGTGGGACTACTTCAATGGGACGGAGTGAGTATTTTAATTGAGGGTCGGTGCCAGAGTCGGTGGCCCGATACAGATCTAACACCGACCTTCTCTCTACTCAATAACAGAATTCTGAAAAATGTCAGTGCAGTGAGTATTTTGTGAATAAATATAATATTCTGGGTATTTTCATAATACATGCAGTGAAAATGAATATTAATAAATTCCACTCTTTATAAATATTATTACTATGTACAACTACTGTTAATAAATAACCTTAATATATTTATTTAATCATGTCAATTCTTAAGAATAATCATGTTGTGGCCATTAGCGAACAAATCCTAATTTTAATTGAATTATATCTATCAATAATTATAAATTAGTAACGCATTTTTTTATTCTATGCATCTGTTTCCGAAAAAAACATACTCTATTGTTCTTAAAAATAAAGGCGAGAGCCAGAGGGGCATGATTTTGTAAATCCAAAAAGGAGAGAGACGGAGGAAAGGGGAAGAAAGAAAGTAGCGTCAATAGCAAGAAAAACTTGTATTAATTATACTTATGGTAAAAATTCTATGAAATCAATACGAAATCTTTTTACTAAATAAAGAAAAAAGTGAAACCATATTCCAAAATTAAATTATAGTCGTACATCACACACAAGAAATTATATAAGCAATGAAAGTTGCATAATTGTTTGTCAAATTTTTGTTCATTCTTAATTAAGGTAGCGCTCTGCACATATTTATTCTCCTTCATATTTTGGTTTTCTGAAGTAGGGTTTGTGGGTGTTATTGTGATTCTGAGGTTTAAAACATATTTAAGCAGGTGAAGGTGTGAATGGGGAATATGGATGAAGTTGCAACTGAGGAGACTCTACAAGAAAGTCCAAACACTTTGCCTACTTACTGTGACAGTTTTGGCGATGATAATGATGATGAAGGTTGGCTTTTTTTTTTTTTTTCCCCTCTTTTTTCCTGTTGTAGTATACTAATTATGTTGTCTGATACTCCTATTTTGGTTGATTCATTACAAATGCTTAATAATGGTAGTGATTGACATCGGTATGAATCAGGGGCGCGCCGCCACAAGCGTTACACAAATACGCAAATCATCCCTAATTCAGAACAAAAGTTAATGGATGTGGGCTCTTGATTCACAAACTGGTCATATTGTAGTTTTTATTTTTAAATCAAATAATAAAGTAATTTAGAAAATCATGATTATTATTGTGATTGTTAATGGAGTTTATTGATTATTATAAATTTATTTATACTCCATATATGAGCGACATTCCTTTTGGGTTTTTAATTTTTGCCATTTGAGAGTTTTCTCTTTGCAATTTATTGAGTTTTTTAGCTTTACTTATTGACATTATATTTACCATGCAAAATGTCTATCACGCCAACATTTGATTTGGCTGTCATTCTGTTGCAGGACTAAAGCCATCCGACTTATATGGAAAGTATACTTGGAAGATTAATAATTTTTCTCAAATCAGAAAAGAACAACTTCGGAGTAATGCGTTTGAAGTTGGAGGCTGCAAATGGTACTTTCTACAGTCAATTTATCCTCTTAATTGACTTAAGATTCATTTATTATTTAAGCTGATTTGCCCACCAGCATATTGATATCTTATGGAATTTTTGAGTTCATTAGCTGCTGCTCATGATTCATGAATTTACAACTTTGGTTGATAGGTATATTTCGATTTATCCTCAAGGCTGTGATGTCTGCAATCATCTCTCTTTGTTTCTCTGTGTTGCAAATCAAGACAAGCTTCTTCCAGGTATCACACATTCCGACAGTGATTTGGTTTGATGATTAATTTGTTGAATTGCAATCTGTATGACTTAGTTTTGCTTATGAACAGGATGGAGTCATTTTGCGCAGTTCACTATTGCTGTTGTGAATAAAGATCCAAAAAAATCCAAATATTCTGGTATCTATTTGATTTAATCATGGTTGTCTTTAATCCAATGAACTGTCTTTGACGCATTCCCAATGTTTCTGGAAGATACATTGCACCGTTTTTGGAAGGAGGAGCATGACTGGGGATGGAAGAAATTTATGGAGCTATCAAAGGTGCTGGATGGGTTTATTGATGCTGATACTTTGATAATTAAAGTTCAAGTTCAGGTTATTAGGTAAATACATTGTAATAATTATTTATATTTTACATTTCTGATGAATAAGAAATAGAGAGCAGACAAGACAAGACAATCCACCCGTTTATATCATGCCATGTGATTAAGTCTGTAGATTGATGTCACTATCTTCCCGTGCTTGGGTTTTTTCAGTAAAGAATCATGTATGTATTAGATTGGATTGCACTAATATGTTAGAAATTGTTATCTCTGTCATTTTGTTAATCATTTCCATTTTATATTTTAAATGCTGTTTGCATGCAGGATTAGACCTGATCGACCCTTTCGTTGTCTAGACATCCAGTATCGGAGGGAACTTGCGAGAGTATATTTGAAGAATGTTGAAAAGATATTTCAGGATTTTGCGGAAGAAGTTGGAGCAAAAGTTGGAAAGCTATTAGAGGATAAAGCTAGATGGTCTAGGTATTTTTCTTACTTGGCTGTTTCTCATCAATCTCTCTTCAACATATTCAGTAAATATTCTTAAACTAAGCTCCGTTTAGTTTTTTTTTTTTTGGTGAACCGTACATTTGCATAGTTTTCTGATCATTCTCTAATAGCATGTAGATTTCTAAATTACCTTATTGGTAACTTAAAAAACTCTGAAGGAATATGAAAAGTGTAGAGGGTCAGCGCTAAATATAGCCAAGAACAATGCCCTCTTTGGTTTCTAAATAACTATATGCAGATGAAAATTAGACTGTTGAGAACAACTGGGTATATTTATTGTTTGTAAATTGTAGGTAATCATCGCCTGAAGTACACTTATCTATAAGTACTGTATTAAGATTAAAAAGAGAGTTCCTTGTATTTTCTAATTATATTTGCTTATGAATGATGAATGTTTCAGTAACCCTGACTATAATTGTTCAGAATTTGAGACATGTTTGGTGGTATTCCAACTAAATTCTTACGTCTTCCAATCAATTATCAGTTTATGTGCCTTCTGGTTGGATATGGACCTGAGCTCCAGGTGCCACATGTCCCAAGTGAAGTCAGAGTTGATTTTGAAAGAAGTTGTGAAGCATTTTTTCAATAAAGAAGTGACATCTACACTTGCCATGGATGCTTTATATAGCGGCTTGAAAGGCTTGAATAAGGGCAAGAAATGTTTGGAGGCAGAAGATTTAGCGGTTGTCATTGAGAAAGATGCATTCATTTTGGTGGATGATGTACTGCCACTGCTTGAGCGGGCTGCTGTTACTGTACAACCTTCTCCTTCTCAAAATCGTCCTAAGGTCTGGTGTTTTCATTCATTCCCTGATCCGTTACAGTGATATTTAAATTTTCTTCTTTTCTTGACTTCCATCTGTTATTGTATTTTTTATAATTGTTGATTCTGCTATGTTTTTATTTTTTAGGATGAGACTGGAGTTGTGGGGATCAACGAAGAAGATCCTATTGAACGTGATGAGAGGAGACTTACTGAATTGGGTCGCCGAACTATTGAGATATCTGTCTTAGCCCACATCTTCAGGTAATTGTTTATGCCAAACTCTTAGCTGCTACTGTATTCATGGCGCTCTTTATTCTATACCCTGTTTTCTGTTCAAATGTCAAACATAATAAGAGCAATGGCTCTGAACATATTCAGCTGCGTGTGCTAGTCTTATGGAGTAGTAGACTACATGATGATTGCAAATTTTGTAAAGCTTGTTTCAAATATTTGCATTTCTTTTAGATTTTCTAGTTTTGCTTGCTTCATTATTTTCTATTTGCTAAAAGAATAGTTTGCATGTCATTCACTCCTAAAATTCTATCATTTAATTGAGAAATTGTTTGATTATCTATAACAGTGAGATTGAAATTGCATTCCTTGGAGAAAAGCTTGAAGTTGCATCTGTTGCCTAAGAATATCAAGCATCATTGAATGGAGACCGCCTGGGCTTACCGATATTGAGCAAAAATAAAGTAGTAATAGAGAGAGATTCTATTAGGTTTAATATTTATTTTCTACAGTGTTTCTTTTATTTTATCAATATGCAAATTTCTTTTAAGGAGTTGGATTCGTAGAATGATTGCTCTCTATCAACGTTAGTATATTTTATAGGAGTATTATTTATACATTCGTTTTTGATTAATGAGATTTTCCCTTTCTGCTTTTCTCTCTATGCATCAGTTTGTTTTAAGAGTCTATATATGCTTTCGATATTGTTGATCAATCTAATGATCCGTCATGGACACTAGATAGTGGAGGCAAATTGTTCCTGACTTTTTTGGTTAATCTAATTAGGCGTGGGTTTGAATATAGGAATTAGTTTGTTCGAATTTAGTTTATGGAGTTAATTGAAAATTGATTTGAATCACTTGTGAATTTAAGTTATACAGTATTGTTGTGGGCGAAACTGTTGCGAGGTAGTAAAGAACCGACAAATGGCCGAAACAACCAAATCGACAACGGAATGAGAATGTTTGTTGTTCAAATCAAGTGAAGTGTATGCATTCATATATTCAACGGGTATTTATAGATTAATTTCACCCTTACTTTGTTCTGTCAACTGCAATAAAGGGGTTACAATGATGCATACGAATAAGTGGCGGCATGCGTCTTTTGTTCGGGATGTAGGATAAAAACATTCTACTTACGATTAATAAATTATGAGTTTGAGTTTTCACGAGATATGTAGGGTATATATGTTTAAATTAATGTAATAAATTTTTAAAAAATAAGTGGCGGCATGCAGTCCAAGTGCTTCAATCGCATGAGTCTACTCTTAAGTCCGAAGAGGCCTCCTTGTGTCATTGTAGTTAATGAAAAAAAATGTATTTGAGAGAAACTAACATGCAAAATAAATTTTAGTTATAAATTTATTGACCACCTTATATACCCGTGTTTTAATTAATTTAAGTAGTTGCATGCTAATATCAGATATCCATTGTTAGTTGCTAAATTACTGACTATATAATACATTGCATTTTATAGTTATTTCATTAGTATATTATGTCTAATTAGTTATTGAAACAGTTTAAATTGAAACAATTCTATTAAAAGTTCACATACTCACCGTAATTAGCAAAATATATATTTTGAAGATTTAGGTCAAATTTTTAATTTACGTTTAATACTCGAGCCAGCCAATATGATTTATTACATTATAGGAATTTGATGAATAACACAATTCAAGCCCACTATTGCGGCAGTTCTCTCAGCTTCAGTGTTTTCAATTTTATTTAAACTTTATTTATTCAATTACTTATTATATAAACTAATCATTATTTTGTTTAGTAGATTTATAATCGCATTACCCACTTATTTGTGACATTTATTTATAGACATAAATACATTGCTCTTTATTTACATAAATTATAAATTACTAATTAGTTATCCTCTCCAAATATAAGCAGACATTAAAATAGTAACAAATTTTTCATATATAAAAACTTCTAAATGAAGTATGTTGAAATTATTTAACCCTTATCCTGTTGTTACTTGAAAGTTCGTAGACAGAATTGAAAGAGTACTGATATGGAGTTCTGAAATGATAATTCTTTTCTCTAGTTTTTTTATTGATTTTTCCCCAGAAGAAGCTTAATAGTTTCTTCTTCGCCTTTTTATACTAAATCAATTAATTTTTACATGGAAGTTACTCGAATCAAGGAATTTATAGCTAACATTCTATACAAGGAGTAATTACAGCTAAAATCTTGCTAATCCCTTGATTCTTGTTATTTGATTTCTTGACGTGCGCCTTCCTTGCGGATTTCAGTATAACTTCCTTTCATAGCATGATACTTGGTGTTGGTCGAGTCATTATATTGTATTTGCATCTCTCATCGCATGTCTCGAGGAGTGGATGTTGATCGAACCATATAAGGTGGTTCGAGCTTGGGTATAACAACAGCCCCCCAGTTTCATTTAAGTTGATTTACTTGAATGAAACTGAAGTTAGGAATTAGGTCCTTTCTCAGCATTGACTTCATAAGCTGTGTTGATTCGAGTTATCATTTTAAAGGATGGGATCATCTCGGAGCATTTCGTAGCTTAGTGGAGAGATCGTCTTGGAGCATTTTGCAGCTCAATCGAGAGATCGTCTCGGTGCATTTCATAGCTCAGTCGAGAGATCGTCTCGGAGCATTTCGTAGCTCAGTCGAGAGATCGTCTCGGAGCATTTTGTAGCTCAGTCGAGAGATCGTCTCGGAGCATTTTATAGCTCGGTCGAGAGATCGCCTCGGAGCGTTTCGTAGCTCGGTCGAGAGATCGTCTCAGAGCATTTCGTAGCTCAGTCGAGAGATCGCCTCGGAGCATTTTGTAGCTCAGTCGAGAGATCGTCTCGCAGCATTTTGTAGCTCAGACGAGAGATCATCTTGGAGCATTTCGTAGCTCAGTCGAGAGATCGTCTCAGAGCGTTTCGTAGGTCAGTCGAGAGATTGCCTCGGAGTGTTTTGTAGCTCGGTCGAGAGATCATCTCGGAGCATTTCGTAGCTCAGTCGAGAGATCGTCTCGGAGCGTTTCGTAGCTCAGTAGAGAGATCATCTCGGAGCATTTCGTAGCTCAGTTGAGAGATCGTCTTGGAGTGTTTCGTAGCTCAGTCAAGAGATCATCGCGTTTTGTAGCTCAGTCGAGAGATCGTCTCGGAGCATTTCGTAGCTTAGTCGAGAGATCATCTTAGATCGTTTTGTAGCTCAGTCGAGAGATCGTATCGGAGCATTTTGTAGCTCAGTCGAGAGATCGTCTCGGAGCATTTTGTAGCTTAATTGAGAGATCGCCTCAGAGCGTTTCGTAGCTCGGTCGAGAGATCGCCTCGGAGCGTTTCGTAGCTCGGTCGAGAGATCGTCTCGGAGCATTTTGTAGCTCAGCTCGATACTTTCCTTCCCTCGAGTCGGTTATATTGTTGCCCGTTAGGTTGGTCGACTTGCTATTTAGCTTCACTCGAGTTGGTTAAATCACTGCCAACTACGTTGATCGACTCGCTATTTAGCTTCACTTCTGTTGGTTAACTCGTCCAATTCGTCTGATCGACTCGCTATTCGGCTTCACTTCTGTTGGTTAACTCGGCCAATTCGTCTGATCGACTCGCTACTAGACTTCCCTCCCTGTGCATTTTTAAAATTTGAATTTTGTTTTCAAAATGGACACGTGTCTTTATTTAATAGGCGCGTGCGAATTAAGCAGCGCAAATTTCGGGGTATCCAAATAACTGCTCTTTAATATCCTTCTTCCTTAAGTTTTAAATCAGAAGTTGGCTGTTCATCTCCTTCACTCTTCAACCCTCTGAAATAATTTGTCTGCGACTGCTCGGATATTTGCGGAGTCTCTGGGGCTTTTCCTTCTCGCGTTCTCATTCTGATTCTACTTGCTTCTCCAAGTTTCATAAGCCATCTTTCGGTAAGTCATTCTTTTTTAGAAAATTATTTAAGATGTCAGAAATGGGGGAAACCGGTGCTCTTTCTGCTGACTCCGACCGCGCCTCTTCTTCTTCCGGCGAGCGGTCGTTTTCGTCCCTCCCGCCTGATGTTGAACTCGTTTCCTAAACTTTCCAGCGAGGTATGATGGGCTCTTTGGTTAACTCCCAATCTTCACTCGATTTTAATTTTCTTACGGGTTACTTTTACAAATATTATTTATCCTTTCGATTGAATCCCATTGTTCCCGATCCTGATCAGCGACCCCATCGTCCTCCCTTTGGGTTCATGGCTTTTTCCACGTGCGTTGTTCGATACAGAATACGACTTCCCTTGCATCCATTTTTTTGTTTCTGTCTTAAATTACTATAATATAGCCCCCATTCAATTGGCTCTGTAGCTTGGAGGCATATGATGGGTACGTTGTTAATATTCCATGATCTTAACCTTGGGTTGCCCACTGCTCGGGAGTTTGCCGAATTATATAATCTTCATAGTCAGCATAACGAGAGTTACTACTTTTTCTCCAAACATATCGACAACGATCAAAAGCCCCTGATTAAGGGTTGTTTGACTAATAATGCAGGTTGGGTTGATGATTTCTTTTTTGTGCAAATTCCAACGGAACAACCTTCCTTATCTGGGATACTTCGAGTTGCTTCTCATAAGTGTTATATTTCATTTCCTTGGTTTTCATTTTACTGACTCTTTTTATGCAAGTCCATTTTGACCAGCCCTTACTGAAGTCTAGCCCTCAAGCATACGAGTATTCAATACAAGACATTGATCGACTCACCGATAGTCGTTGGGCTGATATTAACGATGTTAAAGACATGACTAAGTTAACTCCGAAAGAACTGATTTGAATGAAGCAGCGTAGGGCTGGGATGACGCACAAGAGGAAGAAGAAGGAAGGTGGCACTGAGACTTCGACTAAGGCTGCGTCAGAGATCGCATCAAATATTTTTTCTGACGAAGTCGAGTCTGACGATAATGCTCCCTTGGCGAAAAGGCACAAAAAGAAAGTTGAAGATGTGCCCGTTCTTGAGGAGAAAACCATCATCAACTTGACTCAAGACACTGAGAATCGGGATGATACCACGCTGGATTCGTCTCATACTGCATCTCCTTTGCCTGTCGACGTTGAGCGCGTCGAGCAAGCCACGAGGGATCGTTGACTTGTGGCTAGCAGGGGTGATGATTTTTCAACTTTTGTTCGTGTTACTCGAGCCGGTCCTCCGTGGTACACTTCAGATGTTGTTTACAAGAAGTTTTTGGATTTCTCTCACGTTTATTTGAAGGTACTTGACTTATGTCTCGAGTCACCGATTTTTTTTTAAGTTGTTACAATTTTTGAGTGCAGAATCTTGAGGGTTGTCGAGCCACCTTTGCTAGGACCATGCAAATCATCTCTGAGGAAAGAAGAGATTGAGTCATTGTAGCTCAGGCGATGGGTGCTGTGGAGAATGAGAGAGATGAAGCTGTTGAATCTTTGAAATCTGTCAAGGATGAGCTATTTTCGGCTCAGCAGCTCGTCGAGTAGCTTCAATTTGAGAAACTTGCTTCCATCAATGAGTTGCAATCAGAGAAACTCTTCCGAGATAGGCAGGCCACACAATTGGCTAGCAAGGAGCAAAAGTTGCAAGCCATTCAAGATGCATTCGAGAAAGCTAAGATGATCGGTGTAAGACTCGACTAATACAATCTTATGAATATCGATATCGGTCGTCCTGTATTCGACGACATGGGGAAGTTGGCTGCTTCAAACATCAAAGGGATGATTCTCGAGAAATATCCTAATCTCAATTTAAGCTTCCTGCCGGCCGAGTCTGGCTCTGAGCATGATGATGAAGTTCGATCAAAGAAGCAGGACGATAAGACGGATTAAGTTGTGGAACCTCCTCCTCGAGTCTTGGCTTTTGAATAGTTGACGCGTTTAACTTGTTGTTTTTACATGTATTCTCTCAAACATGGATGTTTATTTTGTATCCTTTTTTTATATGTATGGGAATCTACTTTTTTGAATGCAATCTATTTCTCGAATCATCAACTATATATGGATGAATCTTTATTTAAAACTTTAGAAACTTTGTTATTCACTGCACTATTACATCAGAAATAAAATTTCCTCAAATATTTGATGTTCCAGGCATTCAGAACATTCTTTCCTTCGGGGGTCTTGATTCAATAAGCCCCATTCTTCACTATCTCTGAGACTATGTAAGGCCCCTCCCAAGTCGGCCCCAGCTTTCCAACATTCAACTCTTGCGTATTTTGAAATGCTTGCCTTAGAACCCAATCACCAATGTTCAACGACCTTAATCTGACAGATTTGTTGTAGTAACTTTCAATCGCTTTCTGCTTCTTTCTCATCTCCCCTACGACTTCTCCCCTTCTTTCATCGAGCAACTCAAGCGATTCGAACCGCTTCTCTTGATTTTTCTCCTCATCGAACCATTCCACTCGCGTGCTTTGTTTGATTACTTCAATTGGTGCCACTGCCTCTGCTCCATATGCAAGCGCGAATGGAGTTTCTCCTGTGATAGTCCTTGGTGTGGTTCGATATGACCAAAGTACAACGGGCAACTTGTCCACCCAAGCTGACTTTGAGGCTCCCAGCTTCCTTTTGAGTATATTCAACACTGTCTTGTTTGTTGACTCAGCAAGGCCGTTCAATTATGGGGATCTCGGAGTTGAATTAATCAACTTAATTCCTATTCCTTCACAGAAATCCTTGAATTTCTTGCTGACGAATTGCCTTCAATTGTCAGTTACTATTTCACGCGGCAACCTGAAGCGGCAAACTATGTTCTTCCATACAAATTTTATCATCTGTGTATCGCGTATGCTAGCCAGTGGCTCGGCTTCAACTCATTTCGTGAATGAGTCTGTTGCAATCACTGCGAATACCTTTCCTCCTTTTGCCCTTGGCAATTTTCCAACAATATCCATTCCCCACCGATGGAACTGCCAAATAGGCACATATGCGTGTAGCATCTCAGATTTCTTGTGGCTTAGGTTTGCAAACCTTTGACAGTTTTCACATTTTTGAGCAAATTCCTTCGAGTCTTGTCGTAGTGTTAGCCAGTAAAACCCTGCTGTTATGACTCAATGTGACAAACTCCTTGGACCAGAGTGATTTCTACAGCTCCCAGAATGTACCTATTTCAACACTTGAGTTGTCTCTTGTTCGCCTATGCATTTGAGCCATGGTCCCTCGAACGACCTCTTGTACAACTCTCCATTCAGAAGAACGAATCTAGCCGCTCTTCTTGCAACTCGCGTTCCTTCGACTCATTGCCCATCATTTGCTCCAATCAGGTGGGCCTTTATAGGATCCATCTACGAATTTGCATCTGTGATGATGCATATGGCACTCAAGTCTTCAATTTTGTCATCTTTGTAGTCTTGAGTTGCTGGCCAAAGGGCTATAACAAGTGGTATGAGCCTTGTGGAGTTTGCCCCCGTTGAAGTTGCCAAAGTTGCTAAGGCATCTGCTTCAGTGTTACATTCCCTTGGGGTGTGTTCTACCTTTACTTCATCGAAATCCAGCTCCAATTTTTTGACAATTCCGTAATACTTGGCCATCCTATCATCTTTGGCTTGGAACAACCCCGCGAATTGGTTAACCACCAATTGGGAATCCGATTCGACTCGAAGCTTCCTAGCCCCCATTTCCTTTGCTAATTTCATTCCTGCAATTAATGCCTCGTACTCTGCTTCGTTGTTGGTTGCTCTGAATTCAAATTTAATTGCTCTCTGATATGTTATCTTCTCTGGTGATAGAAGCGAAACTCCCGCTCCATTGCAATTGCTCGCTCTATCTATATGCAAAATCTAAAATTCTATCGAGCCAACTGCAGATGCTGACTCGACCTCAGCTTGAATCTGCATTTCCGGAGTGTATTCCACAATGAAGTCTACTAAGATTTGACTTTTTATGGTTCGACGGGGTTCGAACCGTAAACCATATCCTCCAAGTTCTACAGCCCATTTCATCATTCTACCCGATACTTCGGGCTTTACCAACACGTTCCTCAATGGAAAATTTGTTATTACCATTATTTCGTGCAACTCAAAGTATGGATGGAGCTTCCTCGAGGCCATCACCAACGCTAATATTAACTTTTCCAGTGCTGAGTAACGTGTTTCTGCATCGACCAGGGATCGACTGACATAGTGAAGTAAACTGGGTGATGTGAGTTACTCTGCTCCCTTATTAGCACTGCACTTACTGCCCTTTCCGACACTGCGAGATAAAGCTGCAGTATCTCTCCCTTTTGTGGCTTTGACATGATTGGTGCGAACGCCAAGTACCCTTTCAACAAGGTCAAAGCCTGGTCGCACTCTTGAGTCCATTCGTACCGCTTGGCTTTTTTCAGTAATTCAAAAAACCTTGACGTTCGATCAGAATAGCGTGCTACGAATTGGCTTAACGCCGCTAACTTCCCGATCATCCTCTGCAACTCTTTCACAGAGGTCGGTGGCTTTAACTCTTGAATAGCCTTAATTTGGGTTGGGTCTGCCTCGATTCCCTGCCTACTCACTACATATCCCAAGAACTTTCATGAGGTAACCCCAAATTGACATTTGGATGGGTTCAGCTTCATATTAAATTTCCTTAGTATGTCGAATGCCTGGGTTAGATGGTAGAGATGTTTCTCCATACTTGATGATTTCACGATCATATCATCGATGCAGACCTCCATCGAGCCTCCTATCAGTGGAGCGAACATCCTATTCATCAAATGTTGATAAGTCGACCCAACATTTTTCAACCCAAATGGCATCACTCGATAACAATATATCCCCTGACTTATCATGAAGGCTGTCTTTTCCTCATTGGGGGGAAACATCCTGATCTGATTATACCCCGAAAAAGCGTCCATGAACGACATCACTTTGTACCCAGCAGTCGAATCAACAAGCCTGTCAATGTGGGGAAGTGGGAAGGGATCTTTCGGACAAGCCTTGTTTAAATCTGTATAATCCACACATACCCTGTTTTTCCCATTTTTTTTACGACCACGACATTTGCTAACCACTCGAGGTATTTGACTTCCCTTATGAATCCCACCTTCAACAGATTGGTGACTTGTTCGGCAATTGCCATGTTTTTCTCTGGAGCGAATCTCCTCCTCCTTTGATGAACCGACTTGAACGTTGAATCGACTTTCAATCTTTGTGAAATTATGGACGGGTCAATTCCGGGCATTTCCGAGTGACTAAATGCGAATGTATCTCTCCTCTTTCGCAGAAATGCTGATAATGCATGTCTCAAGTCGTTAGTCGTTTTACATGGATTTCCCTACATATGTTATTTTCGACTCGTCATCTTCTTCCAACTTCATAGTTTCCACTTCCTCTTGTTTCTCTACCACACCTATCATCCTCAATGTTACTGCGTAACAATCTCTAGTTGTATGTTGCTCTCCTTTTATTGATCGAATACCCCATGATGTCCGAAATTTGATTACCTGATGGAAGGAAGAAGGGACTGCTTGCAATTCATGCATCCAAGGTCGTCCCATTATGGCATTATAACATGACTCGGCATCCACGACTTGGAAGTGAACAGATAAATTGATTCATTCTGAGTAGACTGGCAAAAGCAACTCTCCTACTGGAATTAACTGCTCACCACTGAAGCCAACCAACTGGCTCGAGCTCGGACTGAGATTCTTCTCCGATATTCCCATGCCCTTAAATGCTTTTAGGAATATTAAATTCGATGATGCTCTGCTGTCGACCAGAATTCTTCTCACCCTACAATTTGCTATTAGTAGTTAGATTACCAGAGCATCATCATGAGGGTGGCGCACTCCATCCAAATCCGAAGGTCCGAAGGTTATTTCTTCGCTAGACAGCCAAGTTGGCCTTATCGAATTTACTCCCCTGGCCTCCCTTCGGTACCTCTTGGATGCATTTCGTGATGTTCCTGCCATGGGTGGTCCACCCAAAATCATGTGAATGGTTTTCTCAATTCTTGGTTTGTTCGGTAAAGGAATCCTGTTCGCACCCGTTGCCGCCTCTTTGGCCTCATCTCGTATCGTCTTTCCTGTATTCCTCTTCCAAGTGTTGTTTCTTCCTTTCCCCTTCAGTTGCTGTAAGTGACCCCGCTCGAGCAACCTTTGAATTTCCTTTAAGAAATCCCTGCATTCCATGGTTCGGTGTCCATATCCCTGATGGAACGCGCAGTAATTCTCAAGAGTCCTTTGCCCTGCGTTGGCTAACATTTTAGTCGGCCACCTTACTTCTCCTTTTAAAGCCATCATCTCCTGGATCACTACCATCGGGTTGGCATTCAAGTTAAAAGGCTTGGATGCTGTTGCAGTCGAGCTTTGTGGTCCGGATCCCTTCCGATTGGCATAAGGTACAAATTGACTCGACCTCCCAGCGCTTTGGTTGGTTCTAATCGGAGATCGTATTTTCTCTTTTTTTCCAAAGTTTTCCTCTTCTATTTCCTTCTGAATCTGCACCTCGGCCCTGACCATTATTTCATAATAGGTCGGGCATGGGTATTTTACCAATTTCGAGAACAGATTTGATCCACGAGTTAACCCATTCTTGAAGGCAGAGATAGTTGTTTCCTCCAAACAATTGGGGATTACAACTTTCTCCTCATTAAACCGCTTTATATAGTGTTGCAGCGATTCTCCTTCCTTTTGTACGATCTGATACAAATCGTCTGAACACTTTAAAATTCTTCAACTACTCGAAAATTGGACAGAGAATTGCTTGTGAAGCTCAGTGAATGATGGTATGCTTCCTACTTTCAAATGCATGAACCAATGCATCGCTGCCCCCTCGAGACAAGCCTCAAAGCTCCTACACATGCAGGCTTCTCGAACTGCTTCCGGGATAGATGTCGTTTGTATCTTGAATTTGTATAGCGTCATGAATTCGTCCGGATCAATCGTTCCATCATAAGCCTTTATCGATGGTATTGTGTATATTTCCGGAATTTGTGCGCTTGTGATCCGGTGCTCGAACGGTGAATCATTATAATCTCCAGTCACTGGTCTAGCCGAAAGGTTTACTAACCCCAATACTGCTGACAATAACTTTGTTAGCTCCTCCACCCTCGACTCGAGGATTTTCACTCTTTCTTCCTTTCCATCCCTCGAGCGTTGGACGTTCGAATGGCGGGTGTTTTCGGAATGTGTTTCATAATGTTCATCACTCATGGTCTCTGTTTTATACTGTTCTTGAAATATTGCCAGTTGCTCCCGTAATTTTTCGGCATCCATAGTCGCGCTCCGATTCTCTTCTCTCAATTGCTCCATCTCATCCTGCATCCTTCTTATATGTTCTTCGAATACATCCCTGTTTGCCACCGAATTTTCCTCCCCAGATCCATTTCCTTCCCTCCTTATTCCAGATTCTTCCATGTTTTCCTTCTTTCAACTTCCCACAGATGGCGCCAATTGTTGTTACTTGAAAGTTCGTAGACAAAATTGAAAGAGTACTGATATGGAGTTCTGAAATGATAATTCTTTTCTCTAGTTTTTTATTGATTTTTTCCCAGAAGAAGCTTAATAGTTTCTTCTTCGCCTTTTTATACTAAATCAATCAATCTTTACATGGAAGTTACTCGAATCAAGGAATTTATAGCTAACATTCTATACAAGGAGTAATTACAGCTAAAATCTTGTTAATCCCTTGATTCTTGTTAGTTGATTGCTTGACGTGCGCCTTCATTGCGGATTTCAGTATAACTTCCGGATTTCAGTACAACTTCCTTTCATAGCTTGATACTTGGTGTTGATCGAGTCATTATATTGTATCTGCATCTCTCATCGCATGTATCGTGGAGTGGATATTGATCGAACCATATAAGGTGGTTCGAGCTTGGGTATAACAATCCTATTTCTCTACTAAAAAACTTAGACAAATGCAATACAAACTGGTCAGGTCCTATCTTAAAGTGCAAGTGATTTAATTTTTAAATATTTTATTTGTATTCAATAGATCATAATTTTGAACTTTAATAAAGATATTTAGATAAATTATAATTTAAATTAGTGCATTAAAAAAAAAAGAAATTGGTGAGGTATTGAACCTCTTTTAGAAAGGTGGAATTTAAAAATTAAATGAAGGAGCAAAAAGCCCCATCCCTTTTTCAAAAGTGATGATATGTATAAGAAAATTAAGTTAAATGTCTGTATATATGAGAGAGGGAGCATTATTCTGTTTTGTTAAAGATTTAATCTTTTTAACTGAAAACTGTAAAATCAATCTGAAATACTAATAAATAGAGGAAAGGGTGAAACCCTATTCCAAAATCATATTATACACACAAGAGAAATCATATAAGTAATAAAAATTGCGTGAATTTTATTTCCTCCGCTTCTGCTCGTATTCTGCTGCTACTTTTTTCTTTTCCCTGCGACCTCTAATCTCTCCTGACTACTCATTCGCCTAATTGTTGAGCAAAGCTTCGTTCTTTTTTTGATTAAGGTCAGTTTATGTTGCTCGATCTGAATTGCAAAATTTTATTCTCCTTTTTTACGCGTCTATTGTACTGATTCTTGATTCGTTTTCATTTCATTTATTGTTTTGGTGTTCTCAATCAGGGTTTGGGGTGGTATGGATATGGCTATTTATGGGTGTTGTTGTGATTTTGAGGTGGGTTGTGAGATTATTGGGTTTTCAGTTGGTAGTCGAAGAATTGCTGGATTCTTGATTGATGACAGTTATGAGTATTCAATGATGGATATTTTTTTGGGGGATTTCTTGGATGAATCTCGTGTTGCCTGTTAATGTTTTTTTGTCGGGTTTGGATTATAGGAATTAGGGTTTAGTGGAACTTGTCACTCATTTGTATTTTTTTTCCCTTAATTTATTTCTATGCGATTTTGCTTCAATTCTTGTATTCATTTGTTTTATTGATGTGCTTCTGGTATGCCAGATTGAATGTGTTTTAAATGTTTCACTTTCAATCACATTCATATTGCTTTTGTGATTATTTATCATCACCATTTAACTTTGTCAAGCCCCATTTTTTTTTTGCTCAAGTAAAGTGTGCCATATTGTATAATTCTATCTTACACTCTATCTGTTCTGAATTGCGGTTTAGTACATATTGAACCAGGTGAAGTAGAGGAAGTGTGCTGGAAATTACGGAGTGGGGAAAATGGCTGGAGTTGCAACTGAGGAGACCGGAGCTGGAAGATCATTTGAAGGGGTTTCAACTGGGCAGCAGCAGTCACGATGTCAGGCTGGGGAAGCTCTAGCTGAGTGGAGGTCCTCTGAGCAGGTTGAGAATGGGAGTCCATCTACTTCTCCCCCTTACTGGGATAGTGACGATGACGATGATGATGGAGGTGTGCTATTTTTTATGTTGTAGATTATATGGCTTTCTAAACACATAGGCTTCTGTTGTCTGATCTTGGCGATTGATACATTACATATGCTTGATTTTGGTGACATATTGTGTGTTCTTTATCTCTGATTGACATTCGTACGCAGTATCTCTATATTCTACTGCTTATTTCTTCCGTTGAAGAGAAAATGTTGCTATTAATAAATTATGCCAAATACTGGGAAGGAAGAAGAATCCAAAAGTTCATATTTTCTTTTATGCAAGAAATTTGTCACTTTATATTTTTCCTTCACTTTTTCATCCCGCAGAGAAAGAGATCCACAATCGTAATTTAACCTTGCTTCGGCCAGGATGCAATGATTTTCTCGTGGATATGTAGTGATTTAATTAAATGTATAATTCCTGATTTACTATCCAATTCAACATTACTTACTCCTTTTCCTTTTGAAATATTTTCCGTTTCTAAATTTAACTTGAGAATGTGTGGAGAAATCTATTGCTGAAAGGGCAAGCAGCATTCATTTTGGGTTTTTAATTGTCACCGTTTATCATTGTAATTTTTTGAAGATTTGAGTTTTTATTATTGACATCATCTTTATCATGCAAAATGTCATATTTGTTTTGGCTACCATTCTGTTGCAGGACTAAAGCCATCTGACTTATATGGAAAGTATACTTGGAAGATTGATAAATTTTCTCAAATCAACAAAAGAGAACTTCGGAGCAATGCATTTGAAGTTGGGGGCTACAAATGGTACGTTCCACAGTCAATTTGGCTTTTGCTATTGCAGAGTGTAAAAATATATCCTGCCTGTTGTATTTATTATCTAGCCTCTTGACTTTTGATTCATTTTTCTGGGATAAATATTAACCTGATTTGCCCACCAGATTGGATTTTGATATTTAATGCAAATGAAGATATTTAATTTTCTCTAAGCTTACTTGACTGGTATACTTGGTAGATGTGCTGTTCTGGTTGAGTATATAGAGGTTAAGATAGGGGCTAAAGATGTCCTGCTTTTGCGTGGTGGCACAATGTTTGTTTCTTTTATGTATCTTATTTTAAACTACTTTTTTGAGAGTTTAAATGTGTTTCCAGAGGCTTTGGCAGATATGAGTATGGGTTTGGCTTGTTCCAGCGGTAATGCCTCTTCTGTTTATCAAGTATTAAATATGCACACGAGCAATTAAATTTAATAATAAGTGTTCTAAGTAATTGTTCATTAATTCTGCTTTATTAACTTATTTAGTTAGCATAACTCCGAATAAGCTACTGATTTTGAACTGTCAGTCCAGCATATTGATATGTTATGGACTTCCTCTGAAACATATTACTTTCGATCAATTTAATGTAATGCAATGTGTTTCTTTTTATGTGTACTGCATTTGGAAGACAATGGAATACTTGAATTCGTTAGCTGCTGCTCATGATTCCTAAATTTCAAACTTTGTTTGATAGGTATATTTTGATTTATCCTCAAGGCTGTGATGTCTGCAATCATCTCTCTTTGTTTCTTTGTGTTGCAAATCACGACAAGCTTCTTCCAGGTATGACACATTCCTACAGTGATTTCATTTTTGTTGAAGATTAGTTCGTTGATTTATGATCTGTATGACTTTGTTTTGCTTACAAACAGGATGGAGTCATTTTGCTCAGTTCACTATTGCTGTTGTGAATAAAGATCCAAAAAAATCCAAATATTCTGGTATCTATTCGATTTAATCATGGTTGTATTTATTCCTATGAACCTGTCTTTGACACATTCCCAATGATCCTTGAAGATACATTACATCGTTTTTGGAAGAAGGAGCATGACTGGGGATGGAAGAAATTTATGGAGCTATCAAAGGTGCTGGATGGGTTTATTGATGCTGATACTTTGATAATTAAAGCTCAAGTTCAGGTTATTAGGTATATAGTTTGTATATATAATCTTCCAACGTATATTATATTTTTGATTTCTGATTAATAAGCGATAGAGAGCAGACAGTCCACATGTTTAATGAAGTATACTCTTTTTTATATGTTCTGTAATGATTAATGATAGCACATTTCATGTGAGTACTAAGTGGAGAACATCACTGAAGCCATGTGTGCTTTTCCATAGATTGATGCACTCGCTAGCAAATTCCCCTTGTTTCTTGATGCAGATGTTAGTTGGATATCTCTTCAGACTTGTTTTCTACAAAATATGCAAGAAAACAAATGAGAGGTTATGCAGCAAATACAATATTTTTATTATTAAAAAAAAAGCTCTTTGGCAAAATTAAGACTTATGCATAAAACCTGATTACTAGTTAGTTGTGTTATTTTCTGGTCTTGCTTGTGCATATTTGAATGGTCATGACTTATCGCTTTAACTTGGTGAGTTTCTATTTTATACCTTAATGTTGGTTGCAGGGAGAGACCAGATCGACCCTTTCGTTGTCTTGACTGTCAGTACCGGAGGGAACTTGTTAGAGTGTATTTGACGAATGTCGAACAAATTTGTCGCCGTTTTGTGGAAGAACGTAGAGCAAAACTTGGAAAGCTATTAGAGGATAAAGCTAGATGGTCTAGGTATTGCGTGCTTGTTTCTGACTTTGCTCTTTATCATAATTTTTACATACTCTTTAAATATTCTTACTTAAGCTCCTTATAATTTGTCAACAGTACGTATGCATAATTTCTTTGATCATTCTATAATAGCATTCTGGATTTCTGAATTCCTCATTGGTATTTGGTAACTTAAAAAACTATCTCGTCAAATCTTATAATTATTGAATCTTCATTGCGATATTATTTCATACACTCACGGTCTGCGGAATATGAAAAGTGGGGGTCTGCATGGTAAATTATACCACATGTCCTCTGTCCTTTACATCTATCCTTGTGTGTCTGAAAATTTTATATTTGATAACAACTGGATATCTTTAATATTTGTAGTTAAAGTATCACCTGAAGTACATTGATCTGAAAGTACTGTATTATGATTACAAAGAAAAATCCTTGTATTTTACAATCATATTTGCCCAAGAGTGAGCGAATGTTTCAGTGAACTTGAAATAATTGTTCAGAATTTGACATCTTACTTTTGTTTTTTAATCAAACTGCCAGTTTCTGACCAGTTTTTTTTTTTTTCCTGTTAACATTATTACTATTCAATTGGTTCAGTATCTACTAAATGCTTATTATGTCTTCCCAATATTTTTCAGTTTCTGTGACTTCTGGAGGGGTATTGACCTAAACTCTCAGCGCCGCATGTCCCGAGAGAAGACAGAATCGATTCTGAAAGTTGTTGTGAAGCATTTCTTTATAGAAAAAGAAGTGACGTCTACACTTGTTATGGATTCCTTATATAGCGGTTTGAAAGCTCTTGAAGGCCTGAATAAAGGCAAGAAAAGTAGGGACAACTATTTAGAGGGAGAAGATTTACCTGTTCCAGTAGTTGGCATTGAGAAGGATACATTCATTTTGGTGGATGATGTGTTGCAACTGCTTGAGCGGGCCGCTATAGAACCTTTACCTCCGAAGGATGATAAGGGTCCTCAAAATCGTACTAAGGTCTGGTGTTTTATTGCAACTCTTTCTTTTTTCCCTGTCACGCAGCTGTTACTTAACTCTTTCTTAGTGAGTTGCAGGAATGCTTAATGAGTGCTGCCAACATCTACACATGAATATCATGGTTGCATTTTAGCTTCCACTTCTGAATTGGTGTTAGTTCTACAATGTTATTTATTCGTCATCTATTGCTCAGAACCTACTAGGGGCAACATTTATTGCTAATATTATGAAGTGGTTAGCAGTACTCTTTAATATTGTATCTCAATTATATTTTTAGCTGCTGTAAAATTATCACTTTTCATTAAATCAAGTATGTTATTTTTGAATATACAATCACGTGCCATATATTAAGGCTAAGACTTAGATACGCAAACAACTTTCAAATATTTTGAAAATCAAGCAAACTTGTGGAATGCGTGTGAAAATATATTTCAGCACAGCTGGTAATCTTAATGTGATAAATATGGCATCACTTATAGATATCAAATAAATTTGTAAGTCGGGACAAAATCTTAATAGGCCTGAAACAGATAATTATTATGCATATGATATTCCTTCGTAGATAATTGAAGCATCATGCTTCTTCCAATGATGCAGATGGCACCATGGTTCTTAAGACTGGCATGGCCTGAGCGACCATGGTTTTTTTAAGACTGGCATGGCCTGTGTGGTCTGGCCAGTTTAACAGCAAACCAGTCAAGTGATATTTATATTTTTAGTGCCTATTGACCTTAAATCAATTGGTCAAAAGTGGGGGCATGCCAATTTTATGCCCACCATCTAATCTTGCCTCAATTTGTTTCCCTTGTCAATTCTTCTTTTCTTTGGCTTCCATCTGGTATTTGTATTTTTAGGTTAAGCATTGATTGCAACCTTTCTCTCAAATGCTGATTTTATGATTCTCTTGTTTCAGGATGGGAATGCAGGAGAGGAGTTCAACAAAGATTCTATTGAACGTGATGAGAGGAGACTTACTGAATTGGGTCGCCGAACTATTGAGATATTTGTCCTTGCCCATATCTTCAGGTAATTGATTATGCACCACTTGGTTTATGTGCATTATTAAACATGAGAACCCTATTAGCTGCTATGGTAGTCATGGTGTTCTTCAGTCCATACCCTTTTTGCTGCACTAATATCTTAGATAATCAGAGCTTACAATACAACTTTCTAAGTTTGTGCAAATACAACACTCCTAGAAGAGTATTTTGTAAATGTTCAAGTTCAATTCCAAGAATGCACCAATTTGTTCATGAATAATCAATTATCAACGTACACACAGAATTTAACTCAATTAAATAGGAAAATCTTCATGCGAAAAATTGGGTATGTTGTAATTGCATCGTTTTGAATACCTTGTTATAATGACAAATTTGGTAAAGATTGTGTTAATAGTTGCAATCACTCTAGATTTTTATTCCCTGAGAAAGATAGTCTGCTATTCACTCCATTATTTTCTACTTGCCAGCAGGATAGTTTACATTTCATTCTTTACTGCTATTCTCTCTATTTTCATGTTGAGTTTGCAATCAATGCTATCATTTATTTTAACAGTAAGATTGAAGTTGCATACCAAGAGGCTGTTTCCTTGAGGAAGCAAGAAGAACTCATCCGCGAAGAGGAGGCAGCTTGGCTTGCTGAGATTGAGCAAAAATCAAAGCGTGGTGTTGACAAGGAAAAGAAGTCCAAAAAAAAGCAGGTTTGTTGAGACTCAGCTTTACACAGTGTAATGGAATGAGTCCCCATCTTGGGAATATGAGAGAAAAAAATGCATTGTTGAAGTAATTGTGGAACACTCAAAGCAAATTTTCAGATTGTGCATCTCTAAAACTTTGCTTTATCTATATGATGTCTTCAATTTTCTGGTACTTATATTGATTGAATTACATATTTACTATATAAATTGCTGAATGAGTAAGAGCTGCATTTACTGCAGTTTGATGTCTAATGTTCAAATGAGCAAATAAAAAAAATACTCTAGAGTCTAGACAGTCTTGTGTGTGTTATTCATAATAGTGGTGGATCCATAAATTTTCCATACCTACATTTGATTTTACTTAAAAAAAACAAAAAATTTAGTAAAAGGGAAAAATTATTTTGGCTCTTCTTCATCCTCAGCCCCCTCATATCCTCTTTGTCTTGATTTTCAGCCCCTCTTTCTTCATCATGACTTGTCTGTGAAGGGAGCTAACTCATACAGAAATTGAATCACCATACTATAAAAAGCGACACCCCTCCATGTTAGACCCCGTCATTGATACAGAACATGGGTTGTATACAATGGTGTCGTGATACTTCCAGCCTTCCTTTTTTAATGTGCATGTATCATTGAGAAAATAGAACTTTGATTAAATTAGGGGTTTATTAGATGGACATATTTTAGTAAATAGTATTTGATTATTATTAGAATAGATTATAATTCATATTTGATTATATTTATTTTAAATAGTGATAGATTCTGATTTATTTTAGCATGTTTATCCACAATTATTATGAGTTTACATATTGTCAGTTAGTATTAACAAAATATTATGATATGAAAAGTGAAATTATTTGGGGAAACTTCTGTTTGAGGGGTCTCTTTGGACATATTTCTTTCAAATTTTTTTTTTTTTTTTTTTTTTCTTATTCGGTGTTTTAACTTTATCACGTTTCTACGGTCGTTGTCACTTTCTGAAATGTAGGGAAATGACTGTTCCGATTCCCTTTTGATTCTCTTTTGGTTTACCTGGTAAATGATAAGGAATTGTAGGGTCTGCATTTATGTTATTCTAGCTTAAGAATATGGTTTGGAACTGCAACATACTCTGTGCCATGAATACATTTTCAGGGGAAGCAGAAAAAGAATAATCGAAAGGCTAAGGATAAAGTGAAGGATGACAAAGCCAGCTGCACTGATCAGGACAAGATTGAGCAAGATAATAATATTGCTGAAAGAAAAGAGATAGCTGCAATTCCAGAAGTTGTACTTGAAAAACCCGAGACAGTTGAAGATGCTTCTGATGCATCTGATTCTATGGATTGTGTTCCCGAAGTACTCCTACCAGATTCTGACGACAGGGATGCCAGCCCTGTCAACTGGGATACTGACACTTCTGAAGTGCACCCTCCCATGGAAGCCAATGGTGTGCAGAATGGTACGGAAGGAAGATCTCCATCTGCTGTGGATGATTGCTCTTCAACTTGTTCCTCTGACTCAGTTCCTTCTGTTAGAAGTGTGTCACAAAAAGGCACTTCTTGTTACGAGAAAAATAAAAAATCTCCAAGCAGGTAAATGTTTCACTCTTCTCAGTTTCAATGCTTACTTTTATAAAATTAGTTCTTAGTTTTAAAAGCGTGTAGCTAAGATGAAGGCAAGCACATGAATGATGCGAGCGAACATTGTTAAATCATATATTCCATGCAGATCAACTAACCCACGAAGCAATATCAAAGTATCAATCTATGTGTCTATTCCAACTGCTTGATAAAATCTTAGCAGACTAATTATTATATTAAGTGTATAATTTAGGAAAATTGGCAATTATTGTAGTTGATTGAGTAAAGCTATCTACTTGAGTGTTTTTTTACCATGATATCAATGAAATAAATTATTCTCAAACTACTTTTCCATGCATGTGAAATAAATTACTCTTAATATTTTTCATATAATAAGACTATGCATTTTATGTATTGAGGGATAAGAATGGAAGAATTATGGGGAGAGAGAGAGAGAGAAGAGAAGGTATCAACTGGAGAGAGAAGAGAGAGTAGGGTGAGATTGCAGAAGAATGTTGGAGAGAGCCACATGAGAGAAATATAATGTTTTAACGTTTAGGTTAATTTTTTTTCATCTAATCATTTGCGTAGGTTATTTTTATTGTATTTACGTGTCTATTTTATTAAAATGGTATCATATATATGCTTTTTTATATTATTAAAATAAAAAACATAATAAATCAAATAGTAGCACCTCACATATCCTATGCGAGTGTCCCAGTGAGCGGCAGACACCTAAGGGAATAGGCTTCCCTCACATCTGCTGTGGTGATTTGGGAGTTTTGAGGCGCACCTCACCGCCGAGGCGTGCCTCAACCACTATTTTTGATACATAGACTGAGGGTAGACCGTAGGTGTGATATTTTCTTGATTCAAATTTACAGAGGGAGGAACCATCAGAGCAACAGTTCTGGATCAAATGATTGGGTTAATGAAGAACCTAGACAACCGTTTGAAGCTCTTCAAGATGCAAGGAATACAAATAATTCATCTCGAAGTTCCAATGCAGTTGAGCTTGTGTCTCCAGCTGCTGGTCAGTCTTTGCAGGAGAAGATGAGAAATGGGAATGAAAAGAAAACAGCAAAAAAGGTGATTTTCTTACATCATAATACTATATATATCTTTTTGAGTAAGTGAATATTAAACTATATGAGAAGCTTGTGTATTATTTGAATCTTGTGGGTATCATCTCCAACTCCTTAAGTCTTCCCCCCGTTCACTCTTTTCCAATACCAGTCATCAATTCTATCTCAGCGAATGACCATTTGGTTCCATATGGTACTAACTTACATTGCTGCATGGCTCTAGCTATCTTACACATGTTTTCGTCATGTCATGCTACTTATTTGCCTCTTTAATGCTTCCATAAGTGAATTTTCAGTTATTTCGAAAATTGTTCCATGTCTGGAGGCTTACTCTACTTAATTACCTTTATTGCATGCATGTAATTGTTCTTCTGGTCTTGTTTGCTATAGGATGAAGAAACTGGTTCCTTGCATAAAGTCTTAAAAACTAAAGACACAGTTGATGTTGAGTCACGTGGGGATAGTGGTGCACGTGTAAATTCCTCTTCTAAGAGTCCTTCCAATGGCATGCTGTCTGTTGGTCCGCTGAAGTTGGAAATGAAAAATAATGCTCCTGTTAGTCCAGTCCTGGTTAAGAAACCATCTTCAGATAGTCCTAAACAAGCTGTTAACCCTGTGCTTTCATCAAATTCATCTGAAAATACTGCCTCATTGAAACCTGTACCTCTGAAGTTTGCAACCTCAAGATCTACTGACAAGCCTGCTGGATATCAAAAGCATATTGCAAGTGACAAACTTGCACATGAAGTGATTGAACCTGCTTCGCAGAAGTTTGTGAGTTCAAAACCTGCTGAAAAGCCCTCTGGACATCAGAAACCCATTCGAACTGAAAAACATCCAGTAGTGGAAGTGCCAATCACATCTGACAAGCCTGCTGCTCCACCTATACCTGTCTTGTCCAGACCCTTCAGTGCCCCATTAGTTGCTGGTCTTAGGCCTGCTGTTTCTGTCGTTTCCATGGTGCAAACAACACCTGTATTGGCGCGCTCAGTTAGTGCTGCTGGCAGACTAGGCCCTGAAAATACTGCATATGGGACACAGAGTTATGTTCCACAGTCCTATCGAAATGCAATGATGGGCGGTACTATTGCTGGAAGTTCATCATCCTATTCTCAGAATCATTCTGCCACTTCAGTGTTAAATCCATCACATTCACACTCACAAGCAACTGATCTTGTATCCGCACCAATGTTTTCACCACACAGCTCTGACAGAATGGATCCTAATCAAATGAATCCGGGCCTCTCGTTTGCGATGGTGAGTCATCATGATAATATGTTGCAGAATGGTACCCTATGGATTGATCGCCCACAAAGGGATGGTAGCAGAACATTACATGTTGATCATAATCCGTTGGTAAATGAGCTGCAGAGCCTTGATTTGAGTACTTCAATCCGGAGCAGATCTCAGGAACACCTCCCATCCGATTTCCCAGCCTGCACATCGGGGCGCCTAAACCATGTAATGCCGGATGAGTTTCCACATCTTGATATCATCAATGATTTGCTTGATGATGAACACGGAGTTGGAATGATGGCCAGAGTGAACTCAGGCTATCAAATGTTCAGCAGCAGTGCACATCATCACATCAACAGGCAATATAGTTTCCCCGGCGACCCTGGTATGTCAAGCGGCACAGGTCCATCAGGGAGCGGGTGCCGGTTTGACAGAACTCGAAGTTACCATGATGATGGATTTCTACATGGTTATGGCGCATCTGGTCGAGCTTATGACACGCTTAGGGATATGGCTCCACAGGCTACATCACGAGCATTTATGAACGGGCAGGTTGATGGTTTTATGCATAATCAATGGCAAATGGCTGCTTCTGATCCCCCCTTGTTGAATGTGAGGAATATGGACACTGATGGTTTTCCTTATTATTCGTCGGAGTATCCGAACCATGGTGTTGGTATCAATGGCTACACGACGTTCAGACCTTCAAATGGACTTTAAAGCTGCTATATATTTTGGGGGCTTGTGACTGGATATATGGTGTACTACCAAATAATTTATCCAAGGGAAGAAAGTGATGATTTTAGATTCCAAGCCGAGGTTGTGACCTTAATGCCAAACATTTACGTCTTGTAAAGGGTTCTTCTGCTATTTTCTTATTTTCACAAATGTTGGGGGTTCTTGAATAATATGTTGTTTCAATTTATCCATATTTTGAGTTCCATTTTTACATTTCCCTTTATCAGGTTTCTGGCCTACAATTATAAATAGAAAATTTTTTGTGACAATGGATAGACTACCTTCCATTTCAAATGGAAGCACAGATAATTCCGATCTGAATTGTCATTTCGGTCGGAAACAAAATATTGGTTCGAGATTAGAGTATGTATAGTGTGCAATAGAAATTTTAAGATCTAATTTGCACTCATAAATTGATGATTCTTGATTAGTTTGTATTTCTAAAATTATTTTGTCAATAAGCAATGATCTTATCATTCAGTTCGAATATACTTCAACACTAGAATGTATTGAGTTTTAAAAGTCTTACAAAAATGTAAGAGGGCTGTAAAAATCAAGGAATTTATAGAGGTTCGGAGCGTTAAGTCCTACGTCTTCTCTTCAGACTTTGGTTTGGAAATTCACTGAGCTTCAGTTACAGATGGATCTCGCGATTTATCACTAGCTGGTAGATGCCAATGTCTACCAGTCCACTAGCTCATTAGTCCAGGCCTCTGGTCCCTTCGACTTCGTAGATTTGGGGTGTGGCCTCCTCCTCCGGAGTTGAGAGCTTCCTCCCGAACTGTAGAACTGATTGACTAGATGTCCGTAAAAAGCACTGCTGGAGATTTGCAGTTACTGCTTATTCTTTATAGGAGAGAAAGAAAACCTATAAAATAACTTGAGGTGAGAAGCTGCGAGTCTCGTATTCAATAGATGACATACGGAAGACTTAGAGATAACCTAGATGATAAAAACGAATGAGTTTTACTTGAGCAGAGTTTAAGTGTTTATAGACAAAGTATGAATAATTATAATTGTAGCCGTTTAGAGAAATTTGAGCATCGTCCAATCTAAAACGTCTCTTTTCTTACGGGAGCAGAGTGCTTTTCCCGAGGAATCTGAATTAGTTTGTGCTTAATCAGTCTTTAATGAGTTTCCATTCTTAATGAGATCTTCAGTGATTCCTCTGACTTGTTCTCTTTGTCTCTTCGTGCGAGTAGGAACTGACTTTGTAAACTGGAGGTGATTCAGACTAGTGTCTTTCGTCAGGATCTCTAAGTCATCAACTCCAAATTGGTAGCTGGTATTTCCTTACTCCACACGATCCAAACTAGGCCTTTGTATTTCCACCCAGTTTGTCTTGATTAGCTTCATCAGTTCTGTTACAATACGATATATCCCAACATGAGTTTTATTTGAACTAAGTTAATTTAGAGACACTCCTAACTTAATGATTTTTATACAAACTTTTGACTCATCATAACAAATATGTTGGAATACTTCCTAATGCGAAATGATGTATTTAAGCCTAGCAAAGGATGCATTTATGCTAGGAATTTTGTTAGAATTATCATTCCTTTATCTTATGTTTTGGTGGTCAAAGGCTGTGAAAGCAATCTTAGTCAATTTTCAGTCTATAGAATTCTAAAATGTAATCCTTGTATAGGATTAATCGAGTTGTAATAGAATTTAGATGCTGAAAACTATGTTGAAGACCGAGCATAGGAAATGCTCGAGAATCGAAGAAGTATTCGTGCGTGAAACTTGGTTTCACCGAGTATGGCCAAGGCCTATACAGAGTGGGTACTCAGTATAGTGATTACCATACTGACTTATGAGAAGTCGGTATGAGGGTCGCCATACTGACTTATGAGAAGTCAATACGAGGGCTGCCTATACTGACTATGGTAAGTCAGTATGAAAGCCTTTTGATCTTTAGGCATGTGGAACACGAAGAGAACCAAGCTTAGTCAGACTTCGACATTTGAATGCTAAGTAAAAGTCAATACGAGGATAACCATACTTGGATTACTCGGACTGAAACTTAGTCTGACACAAAGTTGGTGAAAAGTACACTGCCACAGCAGAAAGCAGAGCAGACCTAATGTATGGGCTACGATTGGACGACATTCTCATGTCTCTAACAACTGGATTAATGTGTCTAATGGGTAGATTTCAAATTCATCCAAGGAATCTCCTATAAATACCCCGACATTTCGAATGAAGAATATCTTCGAATCTCTCTGAAAGCTAAGTCGACACTCTGCTCAACTTTCTACACAAGTTCTCTGAATTTTTGTGTTCTTAAACACGAGGCCTGAGTTTCTTGCTCAAGTTATTCATTCCGTGCTAGTTGCTCAAAGCACGAGGCTAAGCTTAAAGTTTAATCTATTCTTTGGTGAATACATCTTTCTAAGATATATTCACGGCGATCAGTTTCCTTATTCAAGAATTATGATTCTCACGGGGTATTGATAACCTACTGAGTTCTGGGAAGAACATCAAACATCCAGCCACTGGGGAGAAGGCTGCGGGGTGCATCCTCACTTCAACCTGAAGACTAAGCTTACAAGGAGTTTCTAGGCGAGTGACCATAACAGACCGAAGGACGGAGTACCGACAGGATGTGCATAGATCGTAAGGAGGCTTGTATCATACTTAGTGAATTTCCAGACCACGTGTCTGAAGAGTGGACGTAGGATTTTTAGATCCGAACCACTATGAAATATCATGTGTTCTATACCACTTTCATTTAAGTTTTCGCATTTCTTAAGTTTCTTAAAGCTGACTTTTAAACCTACAATACTTGCCTAAGTATTGAAGTGTATATCTTGTGAACTTACTTAAGAATTATCAGACTTAAACTTACCTTCAGAAACCCTAAACTGAATTCCAGTCAGTTTAGGAGAACAAGTGCAAACATTAAAATTACTTCCGCTGCATATTACGTACTCTGATCTCGGGTCCAACAATTTATAAAATACATCATTTATTAAGCTTATGTACAATATGTATTTTGATCGAATACGGGTCTCAAACGAAAATTTTCAAGAGTAAAATGAGATTTTGTTTGGAATTTGGCCTACTGTCTCACACGACTCATGCATTTCAATCAGAATACGAGTTTTGAACGAAAATTTTCATGTGTAAAATGGAATTTAGCTCGAAACTCAGTCTATTTTCTAAAAAAAAATAAAAATACAGAGTCTCATAGGAGACTCATTCTTATTTTGGTTGTAAATGAATCAAATTATTTACGAGCTACATGGATCTCGACTCGATTAAAACTCGTTTGAGCTTATTAGAAAATTTGATAAAAATATCCTTCCTTTATTTTATATTTTGGTGGGTCAAAGCATGTAAAAGCCATCTTAGTTAGTTTCAACTTAGTTGAAAAATGTAAAGTCTTGTATATGTTCTTTTATCGAGTTGTAAGCTGAGGCTATTCTGAAGACTAGACTGACTGATCAATCTAATACGCGTGAAATACTCAACAGACTAAGGTTCACAATGAACTCTACAAATCTGGTTGAGCATGAGTCTAGCTGAAGTTTGGATTTCGTCAAGTACAAATCCAACAAGTATGGCCTCATCGATCAAACCATACTTAACAACATAGTGACCAAGCATACTTCAAAGGATGACATTATCAGCATGGACTTGCAAGTATGACGATACCAGGATGGATTTCCTAGTCTAGGTCCCAACGCATGAAGACAAGAAGAATCGCTTGAGGAATGTACTGAAGCAGTACAAACTTTAAGGATTGGAGAAGCCTTAAAGTCTGCAAGCACGAAACACCAAGTTTTGTTACCTAGGACAACCAGTCCAGGATTCCTCAAACTGGCGAATACTGTATTTCTCATTTTCTTCCTCGGCACCGACCCCTTATCGTGATCGGTGTCGAGGGGCTAAGGGGGTTGGTGATGATCTCCAGACTTAGGCGATTCTGGGCTCTTTGTCACCCCAACTGGACTTGCGGTTCTGGGCCAACAGTTACTTGGGTCGATGAGCTTAATGGGCTTGGGCTTCGGGTGGCCTGGCCCCAACACATATACTTTTTACTCTGACAAACTGGGACCAATAGAGCTCGTTTATTAAACGAATTGAGTATTATAGTATTCGACTTGTGAGTTCACAAACAAGCTTGTTAGCTGAAATTAATAAGAAATATAAAATAATTAATTTAAGTAAATAATATTTTCTTTATTTAAGAGTAACAATAATTTTGGATCTTCCTAATAATGTGAAAATTTGAAATTTGAGCTCTAAATGTGGTATTAATGCTGCAAAAATATTTTTTTCTTTCAAATTAGTAATGAATATTTTAAATAGGTTATAAGTTTAGAAAGTTCATTTAGGTTCGACTAAGACTCGATAAAGTTTGTGAACAACAAAATATTCGATAAAAATGCTCAAAGTTCAAAATGTGTTAAACTTGATCACAATTTTACTCGGCACAACTCGATTCGATTAAATCTTTAATTCTTATAAATATCATAAGAGATAAAAGAAAGAAAAAAAAAACTTCCAGGTATTACTATAGGTGACATTTTATTAAATTAATTTGTAGAAACTCATCCTAGCAAGGGATGAAAATGTCATTATACACGCAATGCATGAGAATTGAATATTAAAATTCTTTGAACCAATGGATTTAATTACTTGGATTCAGCTGATTATCCATTGTATGAATGAGCCTAGTCAATTAATGATGCTACTTAATTATATATATTCCAACTTCCTTGGTCCATATAGTTGATTCCACACAAATTTATCATTTCTTCTGCTACAATGATTTCGAGATTATGACATCATGTTTAATTCCTAATATATATCACTTTGAAAAAAAAACAAAAAAAAATCTAAATGTCTATAAATTACTATTTTATATTCCATGTTCATCGCATTCGCATGCAAACTGGAACAGTCAGCTATAACGATGTCGTTTGGACAGTACAGCTGATTTATTTAGAATATTATAATTAAATTAAAATTTTATTAAGGCTAGATAATTTTAAAGAAATGGCCTGGCAAATATTAAGAATTATTGTGATTGAGAATTTTGACCTGTTACGTAGATATTTCCAATATTTATATAATAAAAGAAATAAAGTAGTTATAACATTGACCTACGCTAAGAGGCGAACAAGATTAATTCAAAATATAAAATAGCAGATCAGATTTGACCTCCAATTAAATCATGACTGCTTTAAACACAATACTTTTCTCTTGCAAACTTAATATTTTATTTTCTTTAAAGTTTATATATAAAAAAAGGCAAGATAGGTCATGAATCACGTAGCGATTTCCAAAAAGATAAAAGTCCAAATTTGCATACAATAGATAGATACAACTTTATCGAATATATATATAAATGTACATTTTGTCAATGAATTACATTCAATTTCAAGAAGAACGTGTTACCACCTAACTTCAATGGTTGCTCCGTGCAAGTAAAGAAAAAATGAAAAATAAAAAGTAAAAGAAAAAACAATCAACATTTACGGTCCGAATCCTCTACTCCTTATCCTATACATACGATGTAGGTCAGTAGGTGTACGTATACGCTACTGTAATAAAAATACGTAGAAATAAAATAAAAAAATATGCATGTAAGAAAATGCTACCCAAAAAATAAAAAAATAAAAAATCTTTCAACATTGCTCAAGAAGATGATCCCTTCTCCCCAACTCCATGATCACTAGGCAAAGAAGCTATGACCTCAGCCGGCGGCGCATGGGCACCGCGGAGGCGGCCGGCGAAATGCTTCTCGTTCAACGGGCAAGGTGGGCCGCCCTGGCCGGGGATGTACGTGCATGAGGAGCCGCCGGACGGCGGCACCGGCCCGCGCGGCAGAGACTCGAGGAGGAGAAGTTGGCTGCTGAGCCATTGCTCCATCGGCAGAACTCTTGCGGCGTTTGCTCCGTTTAGGGATATTAATGATGTAGTAATGAAGAATATGTGAAGAATAAAAAAGGGATTGATTCGAGCCATAATTTTTTTTGGTGGTGTGACTAATGAGATGAGCAGAAGGGTAGAGCGAGTATTTATAGGGAGGAAGCTGATATGGGTGTTTTGATTTGAATATTTTGAGTTTGACTTGACGATGTTGTTTGAATCTGTGAGTGTTTGGTCTTAATCTTGATTTGTGAAACGTGGATTTTGAAATTTGACTGATTCGTTCGTTTAAAAGGTTGGCAGAAGTGGCGGAGCCACATGCCCCTCAAACCAGATTTTTATTTTTATTTTTTTAAATTTTAGTAATAGGATATTTCCATTTTTTATGAGATATAATCTTCTTTGTGACTGACAATGGAGGGGAGAAAAATTATACATAAAAATCAGATAAAACTCCAGCATGGAATTTTTTTGGATTCACTACTCTTGATATATTTTATGTTAAATATAAATGAGTTTATAATCTTAAAAAAACCAATGATACATATTAAGTTTATACACAATAAATTAATCTTATGCTTAAAATATATTGTGGTTAATAGTTAAATATATTATGTTTAGATAAATTGCACTTCTTTTTAAAGTGGGATTTATTAATACCATTTTTAGCTATATATATGCATTTTAAAATTACCCAAAATATTATATTGCTTTAAGAAATATCCACTGTACATATCTGACAATTTTCAAAAGTAAAATTTGATTATTTTCACAAAAAACATATTGATTGAGATATGTTGATCAAAATAAAAAAGTGTTGGTCAATTATTTACATTTTTACACCGCGGTCCAACCAACAATTATTAAAAAAATAATAAACATGTTTTTTTTTAAAAGAAGGAAAATGTCGGTGCCACGTGTGGTCGGTGTCGAGTTTGCGAAACCGACCACCAACACCGACCTACGTGTCACACATTTAAAAAACAAATTTTAAAGCCACGTCAGTCGTCGTCGATGACACTCGGTCGATGCACGAGATACCGACTGACGTGGCATCGATCCACGTAGGTCGGTGTCTTTACACATGACACCGACCGGGCCCATTTTTTTTAAAAAAATATAAAAATGGAGAATCACAGAACTCAACCCATTTTCTTCACTTCCAGCGACAGCACAACAGTTTCGGAAGCTCCGGTCAGCGACTATATTCATTGTCGAACTAGACCCATTTTCCACACGAAATGGCCGCAACTACTGAGGTAACAATGCCCAACCTTTTTCATCCTTTTCCACTGTTTTATTTGTGAGTTATTGTCCATTATTTGAAATTTCTCCACTTGAAAATGATGTTTCAATTTTCTTAAATTTATTGAATTTTTGAAATATTTTGAAATTTGTGAATTGGAATTAGGTTGTTGATTACTTTAGGAACCACGATTCATATAAAATTGGGGCATAATTAGGGAAAAATCAAAATTAGGGCAAAAAATAATAATAATAAAAATCAGGGAAAAATTATGATTTGGGCTCCGAATATAGAGCACAAAGTCGCTGCAGCTCCAAATCAGTCGTCAACATAGATTTCACAATACTTCCGCTGCGACTTTGGGATGTATAACACAAATTATATCCACCAAATATATATTCGGCATCGAAAATCTGTTGGATGTTGCTTCTCAAATAATTTATTGATATATTGGTGGATGGAACGTAAATCAATCGTTCTTGTACACCAATATAGTTGCAGGAATCATCCAACTGACTATTGTAGTAAAGAAATATTGAACACCAATTCGAACTCATTTATGAGTACAACTACACTCATCTGTATTTTGGTGCAGAATTTTATTTTCTACCACTCATATTTTCGTACATTCACATGCATGCAAGAGCATACCCATTATTATTCATAAATTGTAATAATTTTGATTTTTTTTAAAAAAAATTAGGTCGGTGTCGTAGTCGTTGTCTTTACAAGGGCATCGACCTTGACACCGACCAGGGTCCACAATTAATTTAATTTCCATTAATTCATTTAAAATTAACAAAAATTGCCGACAGTCGGTGTCTTGGTCGATGTCTTTTGGACACCGACCCTCGTGGCACCGACCTCATTTAATTTGAATTATATATTATTTAAAGTGAGTCGGTGTCGAGGTCGGTTCCATTCACATGACACCGACCACGACACCAACTCTAATCACTTTTTTTAAAAAAATTTCTCTCTTAAACTGAAGGTCGATGGCACATCACCCAAATTTTATATTCACCCAATTATTAAAAAAATGGCATCGAATACACATTTGATTTGATATTCGTTAATTATTTGATCATTATTAACTTAATTATCTCTTTGATTTCATGGATTAATGGTATCTGACTGAGAATTGAGTATTTCTTGAATATGTTTAATGTTTTGGGTATAATCATAATGTGTTTAGTAAAATTAGTTATTTAAAATATTTTTCACTTCTTTTCAATAATTAAGACTTTATTTTAAAAATTGTTGATGTGATTAATTCATCTTAAATTTCTAATTCATTCATGTTTAATATAAATTTTATTATTAGAATTGAATCTCAATAATATATATTATACATTGCGCTGACCGACTTTTGGGTCGTTGTGGGTTGAATAATAAATGGAGCACATTGGTGAAGGCTATACATGAACTGATGAACGAAAACTGAGAGAGAGAGAGTAGACAATATTTTTATGTGCATGCAATCATAGTTATTGGTTGAAAACATTGCAATGACACTAAAATTGAGGATGAAATTGATCATTCAATTTTGTAAATTTAAAATGAAATACAAACTGAAATTTGTTGGATGGATAATGTTGATGGACCGACCATTTCCAACACGGTGCACATTCTATATTGGGACAAAAGAGTGACATAATAAACATAGCAATAACTGCTTTAATTCTTTCAAAAACAAAGAATAATTCCTTTAAGAAAATAGCAATAATGTGTTTCATTGTCTATCATGGCACTGTATATATATGTTGACAATGTGACTCCATTATCTTTTGTTATATACTTTTAAGTTTCCTTTGACTTCTTACAATTGTGTTTTTAAGATAATTAGGTCGAGTTTTGACCACATTTCCTATATACCCTCGCATGTTTAACACAGCCAATCGTACTATTGGGATTATCATCATCGTAGTTAAATTTATGGCACATGAGGGTTCTAGCCCCTACTGTCACTGATATTAAGTAAGGGTTCAACTTGTTTTTATAAAAACTGACATGTAAAAAAGTTTATGTCGCACCATCCAGACTAATATCTCCGATGATTATAGGAGCGGCAATCTCCAATCCGATCGGAACCTAACACGAAAAAATGGGTTGGGTCAACTCATTTAATTTTCGGGTAGAATCCGCCAACTCATTTAATTTTCGTGTCGGGTTCGGGTCAATCTCGGGGTTGACACGAAAATAAACGTGTCAGGTTCGGGTTCGAATTGGTGTGTCGCTTGTTATTATCAAGTCGCAACCCGACCTGCCAACCCGAACCCGACCCATTTGCCACCCCTACCGATGAATATGAGATATTACCAATATTGGTTATAGAAAAATTATAGTTAGGGAAGACAAAAATGATCATCTTAGCCCAGTCAATCACCGGCCCAAGTTTTTGATACTTAATTTTTGCTCCAAAATGTCACATTTGGGCTCATAAATGGCTCATTTTTAAAAAAAAATTACGTTGATAGTATAAGCTTCACTTCGCAGAGTATTAAAGAAATATATCAACTCATAAAAGCCATTATTAATAATAAAAATGACGCTTTATCATAATTTTACAACTTAATTGAGTTGCCCGTTAAGTTTAAGGAGATTAACGGCTGAGGTTAATGTAAAAAAAATATATTTAGAATTCTGATCAACCTTATATATGTTAATATTACCTATAAGTCTTTGAAATTCTACTGAAATGATACAGAATTTGTTTTAATATATCAAAGAATGATGATATTTATGCAATGAAATGGATCATAATTGTTAAGATTTTCAAAAGTGAGGGTGTAATTGATATCAGTTGTAAAGGTAGGGCATCAAATATAATTCTTACGAAGTTCTGGCGAATGTGATAATGGGATAAATTAAAAATGATGACTCAAATCAACAAGATTAGCGTAGTTAAGGGTTGTGTTTGAAATTACATCAATGTTCAGGGGTTCGAGTGCAAATCTTCCATGTAGAGGTCAACCGGGAAATAAAGCACTAGCCGTTGGGGAAAGAGTAACGGCTATTAATTAAAAAAAAAAAATCAGCTTCGATTACAAAAGCCCGTTACTTCTGTCTGATCATCTGCATCTCTCTCTCTCTCATTCTAAAATCTCTCTCTCAAATTCTCGTTGCATATCCAAATTCTCATAATTTGAGGTGCTCTTCAAAATCCAGAACTCAAGATGAACGATTTGATGACGAAATCTTTCACAAGCTACGTCGATCTGCAGAAAGAAGCCATGAAGGACCTCGAATCGGGCCCTGACCTCGAGCTCGGCATGGCCCGGATCGATAGCAACCTCACCGCATTCCTCGAAGAAGCGGAGGAGGTGAAGAAAGAGATGAACTCCATCAGAGAAATCTTGGTCCGTCTACAAGCTGCTAATGAGGAGGGCAAGGCACTCCACAAGTCCGAAGCCCTCAAGTCGCTGCGCACCCGCGTCAACGCAGACATCCTCTCCGTGCTGAAGCGGGCCCGGGCCATACGGGCCAAGCTGGAGGACATGGACAAGTCCAACGCGGCGAACCGGAGGCTCTCGGGCTGCAAAGCGGGCTCTCCGGTGGACCGGACCCGCTCCGCCGTCACCAACGGGCTGAGGATGAAACTGAAGGAGCTGATGATGGACTTTCAGGGGCTGCGCCAGAGGATGATGACGGAGTACAAGGATACCGTCGGGAGACGCTATTTCACGGTCACCGGAGAGTTCCCGGATGATGACGTCATCGATAAGATCATTTCCAGTAGCGATGGGAATGGAGCCGAAGAATTCTTGTCTAGAGCTATACAGGTAATTAAAGCATATTAACTCTGAATCAAATTACTCTTTTTCATACTTATTGTGACAATTGGGGAAGTCTCTGTCTCTGTCTTTCTCTATCTGATGTGACGTTGAATGATTAGGAGCATGGGAGGGGGAAGGTGGTGGAGACGGTGGAGGAGATTCAAGACCGGCACGAGGCGGCGAGGGAGATAGAGAAGAGTCTGCTGGAGCTGCACCAGATATTCTTGGACATGGCGGTAATGGTGGAGGCGCAGGGGGAGCAGATGGACGACATCGAACACCATGTGATGAGTGCAGCGCAGTATACATATGATGGGACCAAGAATCTCAAGATTGCCAAGGACCATCAAAAGAGTAGCAGGAGGTGTTTGTGCATTGGGATCATTCTTCTACTTGCTCTCATTCTCCTCCTTGTTATCCCCATTGCAACAAGTTTTACTAAATCCTGAATTTGATTTGGAATTGTTAATGTTGCAGAGATGTTGTTATTCCTAGTTGTCCCAATTGGGACAAGATCGTTCCAGGGTTAATTAGTTTCTCGGTCTTCTTGTTTGAAGACTAGCTTATATGGGATGTTAATGAGATTGATTATTTGTTTCATTTTTATTCTTATTCCTAACACAACTGCAATAATTTATTAAAGAAATATAGATGAGATCAAGAAAGTAACGTGACGTTTCAAAATTAAAATGTTTATCAATTCTCGTGATTCTTGGCTCCCTCCAAGTAGAAAAAAAGAAATATACGACAAATAAAATGTCTCGATAATTATATATTTTTTTAAATATATTTCATATTTTTGTTATGGCGAATGAGAAAGTGACAGTGGAAGACTGACACACCCCGCACATAGACCACCAACAATTATTAAAACCTCAACTCCAAATCATAGCACCAAAATTTGGCCCAAGAAAAAAAGAAAAGAAAAGGATAACCTGAAAAATGGCTCCGAGAATCTCTCTTCTCATTCTCTATCTATGCGTCCAGGTAGGAGTGTCGTCTCAGAGTAATGAATATGACGCCACCGTCAAAACCATGGAGGAATTTTCGGGGTATCAAATTCACGAACCAATCTTGGAGTACCCTTTTACGTCTCCACTTTCAGTGGACACTGAAAGTTTGCAGAGACAGGTGGCCTTTCGAATCATAGCAAGAACGCATTTTTTTTCGTAATACTTGTGTTTTTGTTCTGATGGGGCTGTAAAGATTTGATTTTTTTTTATTTTTTTTTTGGGATGTTACTGATATTAGGACTGTGGTTTTGGTGATTGTGTACCTGGCTGGATGTTTCTATGTGGTGAATCTTGGTAGATTGGGTGACTTTTTTTATTTTTTGAGAAATTGGAGGTTTTCTTTTTGGTGTCTTGTGTGAGGGTTTCTGGGAGTTTGACTGCTGCTTAGTTTTTTATATTTGGTGAACTGATTTTAGTTTGTTATAGGACTATTCTTTATATAAATCATCAATAATGAAATATAGAAGTTTTATATTGAACGGATTATACATGGTTACTTCAGAGCTCTTTGAATAAGACTAAGATTCTGCTCTTATTGCAGATTATTTTTTCATGAACGGTTCGTTGATTTAGAGGCAGTTTATATCTCATTTTTGTATGGCAAGTAACATTACGTCACAACCTTCATGTTCAAGTACCAGAAGAAACAATCTTGTAATTTGCTCCAGCATGGTTGGATAATTGTTGATTTTCATGATATGACCTGATATATAAGTATTTGTTCTTTGTTAACCTGGTGGTTAGTTACTGAAGATTTTAAATTACGGTAGCAATTACTCCTTCTATTTTTTGGTCTAGATGGAGATATTAATATGTCTATCTTATGTTATGTTCTAGATCGATGAGCTATCAACTTTCTCTGATACACCTGCACCTTCAGTGACAAGAATCCTTTACAGTGAAAAAGATGTACTAGCAAGGGGGTAAGACCTGAACTTGGCTTGTTTTTGCTGACATATTAGTTAAGTAGCATTTGTCAATAATTAAAAGCTTACATACTGTCCCCTTGCTCGGGGTGTAGTGGTGAAAGCACCTTGCCTGGACCAAGAGGTCACAGGTTCGAACTTCCCTGGGGACATCTGGGTGTGTGAGTTTAATAAATGTATTCCTATTCAAAAAAATAAATAAATAAAAAGCTTACATACTGTGTGCATGGAAATCTTTTTGTTGATTCATGGATGTAGTCTCTTCAGAATTTAGTTCAAACTAGGTGCCAAAGAGTGTGTAACTCGGTGATTCTTGCTTAGAATCTATTCCCTGAGAATGTGATTCCTTATTAACATGTAGGTACATCAAGAATTTAATGAGCCTATCTGGTCTCTCAATCAGAGAGGATGCTGTTGGTAACATTTTTGGTCGATGGTGAGTCACGAGTTCGTATTGATCTTATGTTATTTCTTAAAAACATTTATGCAATGATGTTGGCCAAGAAGGAATTATCTGGCATATGTGGTTTTGCAAGCTTGCCAAGGCACACTTCATTTTAGCAATCTGTTTTTGTTGGCTTTCTGTTAGTAATATTAAACTCTAGACCCATGAAATAGTTTCCTGATTCTGACTATGATCGAATTCAACACAGGGTTGGCTCTGAACCTGAGCTGGCTCCTGTTTCTACAGGCTCTCACATAGATGCTATACCGTACTCGGGGAAATATGACGGAGTAATTGGTGTGTTGGGAGCTATTGAAGCAATCAATGTGCTAAAGCGGTAAGTAAGTTCGTCTGCTTTTGATGTGAATCCCATAGAGGAGTTTTCTTCGTGTGTTGGAGAACAAGTTTCTCTCAGACCTTAAAATCGAAGCTTAACAGGTCTGGCTTTAAGCCTAAGAGATCTCTGGAGGTGATCATGTTTACTTCAGAAGAGCCTACGCGATTTGGAATCAGCTGCTTGGGAAGGTTAGGTCCTCATATTTTCATGAAAATTCTATACTGCATCTCTCTTTGCTGACACTCTATGACTGTACGATTTTCCTGCAAGCTCTCTGTTTTCTTCGTCCCTGTTTAGTCTTTTATCTTTTCTGTTGTTAGCTACTTAGTTACCTTACTCTACTAAAATGCAGAAGTATATAGTTCACAGTCAGTTCCTGAAGTTTATATGAACTTTGCAGCCGATTATTAGCTGGAAGCAAAGAACTGGCTGAACTTCTGAAGAGAACAGTGGATGGTCAGAATATATCCTATTTCGATGCTGCCAAATCTGCTGGATACGCGAACAGTGAGGATTTGTCTAGTGTGTTCCTAGATAAAGGAAGCTATTCTGCTTTCATTGAATTGCATATTGAGCAAGGTCCCATCTTGGAAGAAGAAGGTTGGATGGATAGCTTATCAAATACTCATATTAGTAGTCAATATGATTAAAATAAGTAGAAGTTTTATCTTTCACTCACCATGAGTTTTGAATCCTACTTTATTATCGTGCAGCTTTATCGATTGGTGTTGTCACTGCCATTGCTGCTCCAGCAAGCATCAAAGTTGATTTTGAAGGCAGTGGAGGCCATGCTGGAGCTGTTCTGATGCCAAAGAGGTATTATTCTCTCATAGCCATTTTCATCATGTTTCTTTCAATCATTATCCATGTAAATGGTGAATATATGATGATTTTGAGATCCAAATTGCTGAAAAATGGGAGTCCAAATGAAATAATGCTCGATGATTCGTGGAGCTAACATCTTGCTAATGGACTAGTTGGTTACTCCTTCATGCAAAATGTGAGTTTATTACGATACCATGATCCATTCATGCACAAATCATTCTGTGCAGAAATGATGCAGGGCTTGCTGCAGCAGAATTAGCACTTGCAGTGGAGAAACATGTTTTAGATTCGGGATCAATCGACACTGTTGGTACAGTTGGTACGTAGCACATTCTTCCTGGTCTTTCTATGCATCAAACTATTCATGCACTTTGCTTCTTTTTGACACGAGTCACAAGTTTTCTGTCAGATCGTAGTGTCTTCTCTGTGTATTTGTGTTTTGGCCTAAATTTTCGTCGAAATTGATGGAATAAGGTATACTGGAGCTGCATCCGGGAGCAATAAACAGCATTCCAAGCAAAGCACATCTGGAGATCGGTATGATGCCTTTCTTATGCACCCTCTTTCCACATATCAAGGGAGTTTCTGGCAGCAAACAATACAATACAAAGCGTGTGTGTAAAATAGACTGTCGAATGCATCTGCTGCAGATACTCGCGACATAGATGAAAAGAGGAGAAATCTTGTCATCGAGAAAACACATCAATCCGCTCTCAGCATTTCCAAAGCTCGTGGCGTGAAGCTCTCAGAATTCAAAATCATCAACCAAGATCCACCGGCACTCTCTGATGAGTCGATCATCCAAGCAGCCGAATATTCTTGCAGAGAACTGCACTTGTCTTACAAGAAGATGATAAGCAGAGCCTATCATGATTCCCTGTTCATGGCCAGGTAACTAATAATGAAACATTACATCACATAAACTCTCTCTGCTTTGTGCAGCTTGATTCATTCGTGATCCATGCATTGCAGAATATCTCCCATGGGCATGATCTTCATTCCATGCCATAAAGGTACTGCATCACACACACACACACTCAAAATCTGCTTTTGCAATTTGATATAAAGTGGCAGTGATGAATGCTGATTGGTGTGGGCAGGATACAGCCATAAGCCGGAAGAATACGCGTCGCCGGAAGACATTGCGAACGGGGTAAGAGTACTGGCTCAAACACTTGCCAAACTCTCTCTTTCTTGATTTCTGAAAGCCCTGTATCTTAATAAATTGCTGCTTGACATTGTTTAAAAATGTAACAACAACTCAGTTAATCACATTGTCATCTTCTTGTTGGTTTCTTTGATTCCATAACCCTAATCCAAATTCCTCAGCATTTGATTTAAATGTTTACCTTCATCATGCACTTTACTATCAAGAGATCATGTGTTCCCTCGCTCGGGTATAGTGACGAAAGTACTTTACTATCAAGAGATCACGTGTTCAAGCTTTTTCGAAATATTCGGGTGCTTGAGTTTAAATAATTTAAGTTATGAAGGTAAATCAAAAGTCCAAATAACAAGATAAGGACAATTTCTCCCATACCAAGCTAAGTGATGGGCTATTTTATTTACCTCTTAAAACATATGGTGAATTGTAATAATAAAGCTTCTCTTAAACTCTTTTATATATTAGCCATTTCTTGGGTAAACCAAATTGAATCACCATCGATATTTTGTAATTCTTGAAGCATTGCTACTGAATCTGAAAAAACTTTAATTGGTTTAAGCTTCTCATGAAGATATATTCCAATCCCATTAAGTAGCAAGAAACCAGGCCAATCCCCTTCTCCACAGGCACAAACTCCACTGCAACACCCCAAACACTTTTTTCATTTTTTTATAACTCCTTTATAATATAAATTATTAATTTTAATTATTAGATATCAATAACCATGCCTAATTATTATTAGGAGAATTGTCCATTACTTAATTAAAACCTCTCGCTTTACCCCTATAAATTACTCCATCTGTCCTGCCCGAATTGTCCCACTTTTATTTTTCCCAATTCATTAACCTCATTTTAAAAAATTACAATTTTTTCACACTCAACAATAAAATATTAATTCCACTAAACTTATTATATACTCACAACTCTTAGAAATGAGACAATTGTAACGAGGCAGAGGGAGTATTATTTAAGTGATTCGAGACCTTTTATTTACTAAATTCAACTATAAATATAGCTACAATTTCATTTTCTAAATACACAAACTATTCATTCATATATTCTTCTATGTTTCGAAAATTGTTTTTCAAATAAAGTTTAAGGGTTATGATTGCACGACCCAATCTTTGTCTCTAACGGGTGGATCGACGAGTCTAACGAGAAGAATTCAAATTATCGTCCAACCCACCTATAAATAACTCGACATTCGACAGAATCAAAAACTTGCCTCTCGCGCAAAACTTAGCCAAAACTCAGTCAAACTGAAAAGTCAAAAGCTCTTAAAAGTTCTCTGAATCTCCGTGTTATCTGAACACAAGGCTTAAGTCCTTCGACTCAAGCTATTTCTTCCATGCATCTGTCTAAGTGCACGAGGCTAAAGTTATCAAGCCTAAGCTACCATTCTTGGTGCTTATTACTTATCAAGTAATAAACACAGTAGTCAGTTTTCCACTTCAGATTACTGATTATCACGGGCATTGCCAACCAACCTCAATTCTGGGAAGAATATAATACATCCACCATCTAGAAAGAAGGTTGTGAGATGCATCCTCACTTCAAGCTGAAGAAGGAAGTAGGAACAAGGAGTTTTTGGGTGAGTGACGCTAGTAAACCAAAGGACGAAGGATTCCGACGAGCTAGCCATAGATCGTAAGAAGGCTTGTAAACTGATCCTTAGTGAATTACCGAATTGATTTCCGAAGAGTGGATGTAGGACTTTGATTTTTTTAAGTTTATGTACTTTAGTTTACTTGTTTATTTGAAATAATAAATACTTGGCTAAGTATTGAAGTGCATATTCTGAAACTAAAACTTAAACCTATCCGAGCTATAAACTGCGCTTTTCCAAAAGTAAAAATTGAGTTTTAGTCAGTTTTCAGACAAGAGCAAGATCATTTAAAACTTCCGCTGCATACTTTTATACTCTGATTTTGGGACCAACTATTATAGAATTTCAATTTTTGCAAGTTAATATAAAAATTGAAATAAATCTTTTAATTCTATTTGGAGTTTTAAAACGGACATAATTTATTATTAAACTTTAAAACATTAATTTGTTATTCAGTAATTAATGTTTAATTCTTATAATAAGAAAACTAATATTAAATAAAATCCCATTTAATTAAATAATGTTTATTAATTAAAATTTAAATAATAACTTAAAAACTATAATATTAAAAATCGTCTATTTAAACAATAAGATTTGGGAATTTATGGAAATAAATTTACTTTTAGATTTCCTAATTTATTTGTAGATGAGTTTATTTCCTAAACTTATTTCTATATAACTCAGGAGAGTTTGCACCGCACCTAGAAATAAAAAAAATAGTAGTGAAAGTACTCTACTTGTGAAGTATATGTTCGAGTTTTTATGGGACTTGTAGGATTTGTGTGTTTAAATTAATGTTAATTTTAAAAAAATAAAAAACAGTAGTGATTATAGAGAAACCAACAAAATACCAAACATATTATTAGAAAAAACTGCAAATTAATTTGATATTGGAGTTTTGAATAAAAATCTGTATAGGATTTCTGGATAGGAAAATATAAAAAATTAAGAGAAAAATGCAAGGGAAATCGACGATAAAAGAAGCAGATATAGCAGCCGAGCTACAAATAAAGAAATTAATATTGATTATTGAATAACAAATTTGATAAATATATTAAAATTAAAAAACGCATTGTGCCCATAAATATTTTGAGTTCTTAAAAATTTTAAGAATTCAAATAGAATTAAAAGATTTATTTCAATTTTAAATTAACTTACAAAAATTGAAATTTATAACTTCATAAAATTTACTTCAATTTTAAAAATATTTTTAAATAAAAAGTAAAAATGTCACATCAGCCAAAAATTTGATACGAATTGCCAATATTGTAATTTATAGACGATGTGGTAACATATTGATGATGTCAAATGGATAGGGATCAAATTTAAATAATATATATATAATATAGATAGAATTCTATACTTTAAAAACAAGGGATAAAATTCCATAAATTCTCATAATTTGAGATAAATATACATAATTATCCTTAAATATATTATATCAACAGAGCATAATGGTTAATGACAACCGTATTGCCGCCTATCTACAAATTTGGTTTATAAATATTTAATGACGAGAAATGGGACCCATGATGCTTCACTTAGGGTTGAAGATTCCATTGTTTGATAAAATAAAATAGAAAAAGAAAAGTAACTTCAAATTGTTTAAATCTAATTTTATTTTTGGCTTTTCATACTTTTTTCCCACCCAAATAATTGCTCTAATTATAATAATGTGTACGTAACAACCCAATAATATAGAGTCGTGGCAACATACCCTCCACACTAATTATTAGGATGTAATCGAGTCGACTATTTTATTTATTTGAATAATAAAAAATTTAAATGAAAATATATATATATATATATATATATATATAGATGTTAGATCATATGAGAATAGATGTTAATGTAATAAATGAGAATAAATCTCAGCCTTTGATTTCACAAGATCTGCGGTCATGCTTTAATAATTTCCGTCTTCATTTTATCCTCCGCGAACTTCATTATTACATATTTAAGGGTATCATTGTCATTTAATCTGATGATATTTCCCTCAAATAATTTCTATTTTCATTTTATCCTCCGCGAACTTCATTATTACATATTTGGATCTGTAATTCCTTTTCTTTTCGATTTTTCATAAGATTTCGATTGCCTTGTTGAGTCATCCAATACTCTAAAATTAAATTAAATTTTATTATTATTTAATTGAATTTTCTAATTTAATGAAGTTTTAAATAGATAAAATGAACTAGACATATTTTCTGAAAAATTGATTTTATTTTTATTTAATTTAAATTTTCTCATTTAATGAAGTATAGAGGAGATAAAATGAAAAGAACTGTTTCTAAAAATTTGATTTTTTTCTTTTAATGATGTATATAGGAGATACAATGAAGAGAACTGAAATAATTTTTTCCGAAAATTTGATTTTATTTTTATTTTATTTAATCTTTTCCATTTAATGAAGTATAGAGGAGATAAAATGAAGAGAACTGTTCCTAAAAAATTGATTTTTTTCATTTAATGATGTATATAGGAGATAAAATGAAGATAATTGAAATCATTTTTTCCGAAAAATTGATTTTATTTTTATTTAATTTATATTATAATGAACAACAATTGAGATGAAATGAAGAATAACTAAGATATAATGAAGAACTGCTAAGATAAAATGCATGTCACGTGTAACATCAAAATTCACATCGACTTTATTTTATAATGAATCACAATTGAGATAAAATGAAGAATAACTAAGATATAATGAAGAACTGCTAAGATAAAATGCATTTCACGTGTAACATCAAAATTTGAATCGAATTTATTTTATAATGATTCGTAATTGAGATAAAATGAAGTATAACTAAGATAAAATGAAGTATATAATACATAAAATGAACAAAACACAACTTTTGCGCCCTGTACGTTCGTAATGACTATGTTGCCCTTTAATGAAGTAAAATGAGGATAAAATGCCGCGTTTTTTTGTTAAAGCTCTTATGTAATCTGGATCGTTGATGTTGTCAAATCTATGGACGGGATTTTTTCTCATTTCTCATGATAAGGACTATTCTCACCAGATCAGCCCCTATATATATATATATTTAAATGTTTTATTAAAAATAAATTACTTCATCGATAAAACACATTATATTTGCCCAAATTACTTATTTTTCTTGTAACTAATAAAACTAGTCAAATACTTATTAATACATATTACTAAAAAAATATAATTATTTAAATTTTAGAAAGTTGAAAGTTTTAAGCCAACTTACTAAAAAGTTGGGTCAGGATTAGGGGTGTTCGCGATCCGGTTTGGCCGATTTAAGGGTCGAAATTTCGGTCAAACCAAATTATATGGTTTGAGATTTTTTCAAATCAAACCGGTCAAATTAATCTTTCAAACCAAACCAAATAAACCGGTTTGGTTCGACCGGTTTGACGGTTTGCAAATTAAAATGTCGAAATATATTAAATATTTTATTTTGCATTAATTTATTTGAAAAAAAAAACTAACAACTTCAACCATTAGTAAAAAATGAGTGTTGAAGTGTAAAGAAATAGAAATTATACTAGGATATAAACCACTACTAGTTTTATGGCCGAAGATTAAAACTATATCTTGCCACATGTTTATTGCTACCCTGGAAGTGTTAGATTAATAACCACAAAAATAAGAATGATTGAAGTAATAAAAAATAAGAATTTCATAAAACAAAGCTGATAGCAGGATCGAACCTTTGTCATCTGGAATAAATACCCTCACTTGTGCCACTGAACTAGATTACGTTTCAATGTATATATGCACTTTAAACATTATTCATATATACGGTTCGGTCCAACTAAAATGGTCGGTTTCCCAAGAAAAACCGTCGGCCGAACCATATACTACGGTTTGAAATTTCCAAACCGGCCGGCCGTTTTTCTGAACTCCCAAACCGGCCAAATTACTTCGGTTTGGCCGGTTTGACCGGTTTCGGCCAAACCATGTACACCCCTAGTCAGGATGACTTCACGAGTTTCACATGGTTTAATACACATGCAATTTAAATAGAGATCATGTGTTATTTTGTCGAACTCATGATCAATAGACCATAAGCAAAATACAAAATATCTTATTATTGGGGCGCAGTGACAGAGTTAGCCTTGAGTTGGTGGTGTTACCACCCCTACGGGCGATCGAAATTGTTAGAAAATTTGTTAGAATTTTCGTACTTTTTATATTTTGGTGGCTTAAAGCTGATGTTTAGATCTAACGACATCTAGTATGTCTCTACATTAGTTCAGTACGGTCTTAAAATATATAGTCTTGTATAGGTCTTTTTATCGAGTTGTAAGTCGGAGATGATCGAAGGCAGATTGGAAGATCAATCTGTAGATGCGCAAGACTCAACAGACTAATGTCCAAACCGAACTTGCAAGTCTGGGATACATGAGTTTGAGATTGACAAGTTTGGACTAACACCAAGTGTGGAACGAACCAGTTCGGAACTCACCAGTCCAGATACAAACTTACCAGTCTAGGGACCAAGCCTAAACTGATACGGTATGGACTTGAAAGTATGACGGCTTCAGTACGGAATCCTAGTTCCATTCCCGGCGCATAAAGACAAAGAAGTATCCGTCTGAGGAAAGTGCTGACAGGATCAGACTTCAATGATTAAAGATCCCTTAAAGTCTGCGAACTCGAACTTAGACTCAGTCTAAGAATCCTCGGACTGGCCAGTCTGGGTTCCTCGAACTGACCGAATACTGTCGTTCTGACAAAAGGTGAACAATCATTTTCGCGATCAGAAAAAGTGGGAGAAGTACTGTGTCTTGTGGAAAAGCAACTATCTGTTAGCCGATCACTACAGTAAACGACATTTGATTGGACGACATCCACTTTATCTCTAACGGCTAGAAGATTCAAGCATTCGATTCCTCACTTACAAATACCGGAGGACTTCAACAGAAGAAGGTTACCGAATATGAACCAAGCTTACGAATTTTCAAAGAGTCAAAACTCCGCTAATTTGTCTACAAGACCGTTCGAGGCTGTTAAAGCTTTTTCTTGTGTCACAATAGTGAACACGAGACTCAAAACTTCTAAGTTCTTGAGTTATCTCTTGGTAATCTTTCTCTAAAAGAAAGATTACAACAGTCAAGTATGTCTAGTACTTTGACTCTTATGAGTTGTTGCCGCAAGCTGTAGTTTTGGGAAAATTTTAAACACCCCATTCTGGCGACGAGGAGGCTGTGTGGGGTGCCCACACTCCGAGGAGCTGCGAAGTGAAGAACGAGCAAGGACCAGATGAGTGAGTTTGTGAATCGGTGTACAAGACATTCACCTACAAGCAATATATCGTAGGAGCACCTGTGTAATCCTGATCTTAGTGGATTTCTAGACTTCGAGTCTGAAGAGTAGACGTAGACCTTTAGTGTCTGAACCATTATAACTCTTTGTCATATTTATCGCTTTCAGTTTATCAGTTTACATATCTTTAAAACTCAACACTCAAGTGTTGAAGTATATACTGAAACTGACTTAAGACTACTCACACATAAATACCAAACTAAGATTTGACAAACCAAACTGACAAGCAACCGTTAATTTGGATAAGTGCAAGTTCATTAAACAAATATTTCCGCTATGCATTTACAATTACTCTGAAAAAATTGGGACCATCCGATATTTTTCGTTATATTTTTGAAAAAAATTATAAAACTCAATCCAATGAGTTGTGATATAGAGCCCCACATTAATATTGCAGAGTCTGGCCCCGCCCATCTTTGTGCGTGGTTTTGAGTAAATTAATCTTAAAATTCATTCTTAGTTGAAATCTTGACAACTCATCTAATTATAGTTTTTTAAATTCTCAAGCTAATGGTATGTTAGTTGGATAATAAAACAAAATTCATTATTCAAATGTTTTTAGGGTACGTGATTAATTTTCTATATATTAATTGATATATAAACCAAGTAAAATAGTTATTTATTTTCATAGATATCTTTAGATAAATGCCATGAACAATAAAACTTAGATTCTTTTAAGGGTAATTCTAAATGCAGCTACTGTTTTTCTCAATATAGCCCCCAAAATATTTAAAATATAAAAATACCATTTAATATTACTGTTTTGTCCTTATAATTTATACTCTATACTTATTAACTAAAAATTAAATATACACCCTTATTTTTTAATTAACCATACACCCTTTTTTTTTAATAAACCGTAGCCCTATGTTTTTTAAGAAAAATTATTTTCTTCTCTCTTAGCTTCATAGCCCCATTCTTTTCTTTTCTTTTCTTTTTTTAACGTCATAACTAGGGGAGTAAACGAACTGAGCCGAGCCGAGTAGTGAGCTGCTCGAGCTCGGTTCGTGAGAAATATATGGAGTTCGAGCTCGGTTCGTGAGAAATATATGGAGTTCGAGCTCGTTTAAAATTTGAATTTTTGAGTTCGAGCTCGAGTTCGAGTTCGATTCGAGCTCGGCTCGAGCTCGACTCGCTAGAGAACTTATCAAGCTCGCGAGCTCGAATTCGAGCTCGGTTCGAACTCGTGAGCTCGAGTTTGAGCTCGGTTCGAGCTCGTTTACCTCCAATTTTTTTTCCAATAAAATACAAAACTTATAATATACATACATTATATTACATCATAAATGTTAAATAAGTGCAAATAATATAAAATCATTCAACAATAAAGTTTCAATACACTCAACAAATTTGCTCCAAACAAGTTAAAATTTTCTTAACTTCACCAATTATCTCCAAACACATAACAATCAAACTTCACCAAATAAGTTAAACATTTTATAAGACCAAATTATTAAAACTTAATATTTATATAGATACATAGTTTATAATAATTTAAATAGATATAGTAAGTAGATAGTATATAAAATAGTTATAACTAATATAGTTTATTTATAATAATTTATATAGATATATACATATATATATATATACATTACAAACACCAAATATTCACTAAAATTTATATTTAAAAAATAAAACAAAATATTAACTTAATATTTAAAAATGTGACTTAGATATAGTAACAATAATATCGAATAATCATTGCGCATATAAATTGTTTATATATTATTGAAGTTCTTAAGTTGTTTTTATAGATAATTAATAGATTTAACTTGATTTACAGTCATTAAATCATAATAATATTTATATTTATAAAATATAAATAAAATGAGTAACTAAAATTTAAAAAATGTAACTTAGATATAGTAGATAGTATATCAAATAATCATAGCTTATATAATTCCTTTATAATAGTTGACATAGATATATATGTATACATTACAAACATGAAACATTCAATTAGAGCAATAAGATTATAAAAAACTTTATTTTTAACATAAAAATAAAATATTACCTTAATATTTAAAAAGGACTTAGATATAGCGGAAAGTATATTGAATAATCATAACTTATATACTTCATTTATAATGGTTTATATTGATATATATGTATATGTACATCACAAACAAGAAATATTCGCTCAAAGCAACAAAATTTGTGTTTTTATAATAAAATAAAATGATTAACTTCATATTCAAGAATGTGACTTGGATATAATAGATAGTATATCAAATAATCATAACTTATATACATATATATATGTTTTTGAGTTTATGTTATTTATCCTTTATTTATATATTTTTAATTGTTAAAAAATTAGGCATAATGTGACGTTCATATAAACATATAGTAGAAAGTATATCGAATAATCATAACTTATATAATTTGTCTCATGTATCACAAACATGAAACATTCAATTAAATAATTAAATTATAATAAAGTTTATATTTTTTAACTGAATATAAAAAATATTACTTAGATATAGTAACAATAATATCGAATAATCATTGCTTATAAATTGTATAGGTTATTTATAATATATTTTTGTTTAAGTTTTTCTTAGATTTACAAATAAAATAAATTTGTCATAGAATGGATTGTTTCAATTTGTAAAT
>JAPKLW010002441.1:61351-87175 GCA_026898455.1 Plectranthus barbatus
TCATTATTCATCATCATTCGACCAAATTGATATAACAGATTGAATAGTTGAGACATTATCGCATGGAAAACATATTATTCAACTACTAAAACAAAAAGTAATGTAACAAATATTAAAAGAAAAAAATTGCAAAAGTACAGTAAAACGTAAAGCAGTGCAATTTAAATTCAGAGCAGTCGCCTGCAATTGATTGCTATCTTAAACATCATCTTGTCCATGAATGGTTACTCTTCTCGGCGGTGATCTTTGTAATTATTCGAACTTCTTAATTTGGTACATATTTTTTAAGAAAATATTGCATAGACACAATATTATTTTCTTTTGGCTCTATGATGCAGTGGGAATTGCAGAGTTCGTGAATGACAGTGTAGAAATAACTTCTTGCATTGAGGTTTTCAGGAAGAACAAGAATGGGGGCTATGAGGTTTTGAAAACGAAATTAAGTTTTTTAGAAATAAAAGTAATAGGTTACAGTTAATAAAAGATGGGGAATTACAATTGTATTTTATTTATAATTAATACTTTAAATTAAATATAAGGGTAAAATAGTAATAGTAAATATTAATTTTAATTTTTAATAAAATTGGTGGCTATGTTGAGAAAAATAGTGGCTATGTTTAGAATTACCCTTCTTTTAATATTATTTTTAGTGTGATTTTATACTCTATTTCATGAATATTTTTCATAAAATAATAAAAATGAATCATACATTCTGAATGAAAATAATGAGAAGATCTTAATTAAAAATAATATATATATATATATATATATATTAAGTTATGAAATATATAATCTAAAGAAGTAAAATCTAAAATAAAATTTATGATATATAGTTTACAATTTTATATATTAAAATTACAATAGTTTTATCAGAAAGTAAGTATATTATCATTTCATATTAATGAATAAATTTAATTAATATTTCAATTAATTAATCATAAGTGTAACTGTGATTTTACATTTATATTCTCCGGTCTTATTTTAGGGGGCGTTTGGTTGGTGGGTTTCGGAATGAGGGAATGGAATGATTCCGAAACCCACTGTTTGGTTGAAAGACATGGGAATGAAAAAATGGGAATGAAACCCAAATACTTGGGAATCACCAAAACCCTCCAAATTGGTGGGTTTCATTTTCATTCCCATATCTCATTACCAAAATCACTTATTTAATATTATTTATAATTATTTTTTTATTTTTTTATTTTTATAATATTACTCTAAAATAATTTAATAATTATATTATTATATAATATTATATGTTTTTATAATTAAATATTATTCTTTTTAATATATTAAAATAATAATATTATTATATTTAATCATCCATTTTTATTTTTATTTTATAAAATAAATAAGAATGTAAATATATTATTTATTTATTTAATATGATTATATTTTCTTAATTTTATTATTAATTTATTTATTTATTTGTTATTTTTTTAATTTATTTTATTTATAATTATTTTCTTATTTATTTACTTTTTATTTTCTTATATAATATTTTTTATAATTATATTATTTATAATATTATATGTTATTATAATTATATATTATTTTTTAATATATTATTATAATAATATTATAAAGTCAATCATTTATTTTATATCTTAATTTTGTATTTCATAAAACAAATAAGAAGATAAATAGATTATTTATTTATTTAATATGATTTTATTTTTTTATTATTAAAATAATTATTATTGTAACAATTTAATTATTTTATAAACTTATAAACTTAAAAAATTAATTATCAATTAATTATCAAAATTGAAAATGATTCCAAAACCCATCTAATAAACCAAACATCAGAATTGAGAATGATTCTCAAATATCAAACTCATACCCATTCCCTTTAGGCTATCATCATCAGTGACGGGATCGTGACCCAACCATTAATTAAAATATTAATTTTTCTTACATCCACACACAACCTAAAACTTAATATTATTTACATTCCCATCAGTGACCTCAATCCAACCTAACTTTTTAATTAAAATATTAATTTCTCTTTTATTTAATATATAAAATTTGAAATTTATAATTAAATAAATAAATAATTATACATTAAGAATTCAAAACTTGATTGACAAACAAAGTTAAGATAATTAATACAAAATAAAATAACAAAATCCAAAGAAAAAAAACAATGTGAAAGGGATTAGATTCTTGTAAAATAAAATTCATCAACAATCAATATTTTAATTTAATTATTTATGTTATATATAATTATTTGCAATATTCCCTATTTCATATAGGACAAATACTGGTGTTAATATTGTTTACTTTAATTATTTACAATATTCCCTATTTTTGAGTTGACTTGTGAAAAGTGAAGGGCAGAGAGTGGCTGGAGCTGGGCGGTTAAACGAGGAGGTCTTTCACTATATATTTATTCATTTTTTAATGTAATGTTTTTTGTCCTATATTATGACCTATAGGAGAAAGTCACCACTGTGAGTGGTCTTACTATCAAACCCATACCCATAGTGATTCCCGACAGTTATACCAAACGCCCCCTTAATTTATATATAGATGTTGATACGTTTGACCTTTTTCCTTGTAAATTAAAGAAGCTTGTATTAGAGTTCAACCTATTCCCTACCTGATATCTCTATCAAGTGTGCAGTCGAAGGCTCCAAGCCGACCAATTTCTCATTTTACTATGCCTGCCTTGCTCTTAGAACTAGAATGCTGCTCTGACTTCTATCTAAGATAAGACTTGTTTTTTCCTTTTAAGTGCGGAGACTCTAATCGGAGCTAGTTACCTACTCGTGAGCCAGAAGAATGTGGATCAAGAGATTGGCTTTCAAGGCTTTCCAACTAGCCATTGTACTTGAGATTGCAATTGCAATAAGTGAATCTTGACCGCACTTCCCTCAGGTCGAAAAGAAGAAATGCTAAGGAAGTGTCTGGTGTATCTCCAACTCATTCTTCTCTGCTGTATAGCTTCTGTTCTACATCGATCTTTTCCCTTCCGGTTGTAATCATAGTTTTAAATTAATCAACGTAATATAAATCCCCAAGTTTACGTGCGGAATCTCAATAATTTAAGCACTCCAAATTAATAAATATATATAGAAGCAAATAAATAGCTGGTGGGAAACAACGAATCCCAACAAAAGTTGAATTAATCAATGTTTTCAATTATATGTTGTTCTACCAAAGAGCACACTATCTCTCTCTCTATATATATATGAATTATAAGGGATGCGATCCAGTGAGAACCACTCTTACCATAAGAAATAAGAACCAATCCTCGCCATTGATTTTGATAAATGAACGCTCAGGATTTTACTAAAATTTTCGGGCATTTTATCTCAAAAAACCTGCATTATAGCGTATTTTCGTCATTTTGTACTTATTTAAGATTATGTTTGTATATTCAACCTCGACATGCATTATATATCTTACAAACATGCATTATATGCATAAGAAACATGCATTATATACCTAACATTCATTATATACCTAACAAACATCTTCCTGCATTATAATAGGGTATTACTCTTATTTTAGAACAATATTACTATCATTATACGTTATTAATTCATGCATTATATAGGGTATTACTTTTATTTTAGAGAAAAATTATAGTACTTCCATTATAATGCATATGTTATTACTATATAATGCATAACAGGTGCAAATTTAATGATGAATGATGATTTTGCTGGAAAAAAATATGTTGCATTTTATCTATCATATTCTGCATTATATACTATAACTTCATGCATTATATTGTGCAATTGTATTCATTATATAAGAATTCGTGTACTGTTACTAGAATTATGCATATAATCACTAATTTTTATTTTTACAATGATTTTTTAATCGGAACTATAGTGCATTAATTACTTTTATTTTAGAGCAAAATTATTTTACTTACATTATAATACATAAGTTATTTGATTTGTGCATAAGATTAATAATTTTTATTTGTTAAATAGTTTACTCTCACTAAACATGTGCAATAGAGATTTAATTAAAAAATAATAATATTATATTATTTTGGTACATTAAAAAATAATTTTAAATTAAGAGAATTATGATATTTATAATTTTAAGAGACAGAAAAATATAACTATATGCACTAAATATAAGATATTCATATCAAAATTGATATGGAAAATATCTTAATTAATATGAAAAATTATAAATAAGGAGAATTCTCTAATCTTTAAGATTGAAATATATCTATCATTAATTTTCTCAAAGATTATTGTCATATATAAATTCTTATTCGTACATCAAACTATTTAAAATTATTGTTAGAATGAATATTTGAATGTCTATCATGTGAACTTCATTTTTAAGATATACCGATAATCCGTGGACCGCATTATTTTGACATCGACATGCATTATATACCAAACAAACATTCATTATATACCTAACAAACATGCATTATATAATATAATAATATATATTTATATAACATAACAAAAAAAATACATAATTAAAAACAAGTATTGTATGATCAATTTATATAACAACTATAATATTTTCTATAGTATGCAAAGATAATGACTTTTAATTTTTTTGTTGATCTCGCTGGAAAAAATATATTGCATTTTATCTATAATATTCTGCATTATATAATACAACTTCATGCATTATATTGTGCAACTACAGTCATTATATAAGAATTCGTGTACTGTTACGAGAATTATGCATATAATCACAAATTTTTATTTTTTACGATGATTTTTGAATCGAAACATATGCAATAGGGATTTCGTTTCAAAGATAATTAAATTACCTTTAATTTGATATATGATACATTAAAATATAATCTAAATTGAATGAGATATGATCATTTAAAGATTTAGGATGATTTTAGAGGAGAGAGAAAAAATATTACAAAATTACCCTTTAATGCATGTTTTACTACACTATAATGCAGACAAGATTTATCTAGTCTTGAGCGTTGGATCACCAATTGGATGGCCGAGATTAATTCTTATTTTCACATGGTAAGGGGAGTTCTCATATGATCACTCCCCTGAATTATAATATATATATATGCAGTTAATATATATGATTTTGGGGTTTGGTAAGAAAAAGAAGCATTATCCTTTTTGATAAGCACTTCATATACAAATGGAATAAATTTAAGCCAATAATTAGTTAATGTAGTAGGTAAACTAGGTTCTGTTAATTAGGTTTAGATAGACCTAAAACACATGCACTCCAATTCTTTTACTTTTCTTAACTTTTTTTTTTAAATAATATTTTTTTTATTCATTTGATTAGTTGTGGAAAAAAAAAATATATATATATATATATATAAAGTATGAACTCTGTCATTGAAGCGCACAATATCATTAAACTATAGTTGGTAGCATTATCTCATATTTGTTTAACATTCTAACTAGAATGTTTGCTAATATATTATATATATGGGTTTGTTATTTGTAAGAAGAAAAAAGTACCCTCATCATGATTTAGTTGTGGATTGTGAGATTGGTTGGATGAGATTTGTCTATTATGTTAATAAAAAAAAAAGTTAAATAAATTGCTTGGTTTGATCAATTCATGTGTTTATACATAATCAAATTTAGCGATAATTAAATTTCTCTAAGCCTTAGTTGTACGATCGATTAAGAGACTTAAAGTTTAGGCGATTTAAGTGGAACTTAGATGATCTAAATTAATATATATTTTAGTTTTATATTTTTAACATTTTAAATATATGAATATTTATAATTAAAAAATAAAACTATATGAATCTTAATAATTTTTTATGAAATTACATAAAAATTGGACATTGGGGCCTCTAGTCCGCCACTTGAGCAACGTTAATGAGATTGCTTTTATGATCTTTGAGTTAGGTAAAAGTTGTATAACCCAATTTTTACAGCAATGAATCTTATATGTGTATTTAGGAATATTGTATTTATTGATGATTGTCAAAGCTCATTAGCTGATAATTAGAACTGATCTTAGAATGTAAATATTATATATGTTTAGATTTGAGAAGAACTGAAGATGCGAATAGCTCAAAAAGTGAAAACAAAATATCAAGTACTTCAAGAATCATACTGGTCATTTGATATTTATGAGAAGAGAACCATAACTGATCAATTACAATTCTGAGAAGAATATCAACTGATAATTAAGTTGCAGAACCTGACAGCTAAAGAGTAAGAAACGCAGATAAATACAAGCTCTATTGACGATTGGGTTTTAAATATAGTAAACATGAAAAAACAATGTTGTAAACAATACAATTTGGAATATTATAAGAAATACATTAGTTTGATATTTTTTTTTTAAAAAAATACTTCAATGTCCATCGTGCATGTGTGCTAATGTGTCTATGATTGGTGTGACAATACATTAAAATTGATAATAATAGTTAAAATTGATTCACCACCAATACTATATTACCATATGAATATGTAGATACGATAAAATGAGCCCGCAATATTTTTATAAATAAAAAAGTACAATGGGATGGTTGATATTGTAAGAATATCTTTATGCGGAAGAATGAAAAAGAGAGAAACAAACATAAAACCGCTCATTCAAAGATTTTTACGTATAACAAATGCACTGTTTAAATTTTATATATATATATATATATATATATTTTAAAAATTATATTGTAAAAGTTTGTCACAAAAACAAGCAAACGTCAATTTCATTATCCCAATATACTATTTTGAATACAAAAACATGACCTGATAGTTGACCCTTAAAAGTTGATAAACATGTTACATTATAAAAATAAAATTTTTAGTTGTCATTTCACTTTCACACCAATAAAATTGCTGCTAAATTAAGGATTAGTCACCAACTAATTAGTGTGATATATGTATCACTTTCTTTTCTCTTTGTCATGCTTCATACCATCCAAAAGTGGAATTAATAAGAATGAAAATGTTAGTCGCATTAATTTTTGTGTCAACTAAAGAGGTCATATATTAGTGTGATATTAACGTCTGACATTTAATTATAAATTTATGACATTTTCGTAAATCTTATTTTGTGACATGAATTATAAATTGATCGATTCTCGCTGAACGTTTTATTTGGATTATAAATTGGTCTATCGTAACAAAGAATCAGTCTATTTCTTTCACAAATAGGTTAATTAACATAAAACTCTATCAATTGTTTTTACAATTCCAATCTTCAACCTACACACAATCAATTAAGGGTATACATGGTTTGGTCGGTTTGACAGGTGAGAAAATTGGCCGGCCGGATCATAAATTTCAAATTGTATTATTTGATTTGGTCCACGATTTGAGTAAAGAAATCGGTCGTTTGGACCAGACCGTACCATTTATATTAATAATAAATATTTAGATACTAAGAGTGTAAATGTAGTACATTTAAATGTCTCACTCTTTACCCTTATAGTCTTCTATGTTATCTAGACCGGCTTCACCGTTGTCGCATCTTAATATTTTGACTTTACTATTATGTTTGCGTATGAGACATGAACTAGTATTATATTTTGATATCGTAAATTATTTTTTTATTAGGATTGTCTCGTACTTTACTGATAAGAGCCACTATTTATTTTTTTAATTTATCAATAAATTATTGTTAAAGATAGGAGGTTTTTTACGTTTTGACTTTGCTCGTTCAAGTTATGTTTCAAACCGTTAAACCGGCCGAACTAAAGCGTTTTATTTAGTTTGGTTTGAAATATTAATTTAACCGATATCGTTTGAAAATTTTTCAAACCGTATTATTTAATTTGATCCATACGTTAACCTTCAAATCGACCAAATCGTGTACACCGCTACCATCAATCGATTATATAAGTATGAATGATGAAAATGATAATCAACCAATTACATCGGTCTTCCACAACACAATTTTAGAAAAATGTTGCCTAAAAAATAAGACGGTATAAGGGGTTTATCAAAAGGGTTAGCAAATAGTAATCAAAAAAAGAAGAGGGCCATAGAGAGCAATAATTATTATTTATTGGCAAATACTAATCACGATTTGGGGGCAGTTGAGACTTTAACGTCGTTAACCCCTCAAAGTTAGTCTGTCAAAATTATCAATATCATTACCTCTATAATGCTCTTCATCTTTTAAAATATATAATTGTCACATTTAAATTGCACATTACAAATATTTGCACGAATATCTAGAATTCTTCTATGTATTAAAAATGATGTAAATAGTATTATATTATCACAAATTACCATATCTTTCTCCAATAAATTATCAAGTTCATTTATATGAGGAATTTATACAATAGTCGTGTCATTCTCAAGAGAGGAAAATCAAATTATTAATTATAAATAATCATTATAAAACATGCATGTAAAACTTGGACCATCAAAATAAAAAAATAAAATATAAAACCCATGAACATAAGAAAAGGACATAAAATACAAAAAAATTCAAATTTTTTACCTCCAAGCCAAGCCCATTAATGTCATTTCAGACTATCACTTTTATGACATTTATTTAAGCCCCATTACTTTCATCTCAATTGTATCCACCACTCCAATTTCAAAATTCTCAACCGCCGTTAACTAACGTCGTTATTTTATTCCATCCCCTCTCTATAACTATGTATCTGCAATAGAAGACAGAGGAAGCCACCGTCACACACACACACACACACAGCAAGAAATCCCTCGATAAGGAAAAACCCAGAAGCCAAATTGATCAAAAGATTTGATTTTTTGAATTCCCGTAAGAAAGTTTTCCTACATTTCCAATTTTCTCTTATTTTCTGTGTGTATGATTGTTTTGCATACAACTGTAGGTCTCGATCAAATATCGTTTTGTTTTTTGCTGATTTGAGGTTTTTTAGTGGATCTAAATTTCATGAGAATGTTCAGCAGCTGGAATTTGCCTTCTTTACGAAGATTATCAGAATTTATCTGAATTTGTAATTGGTTGATGTAATTCTGTAATTGGAATTGTGGTTATATTACTTGGAGCGATTCATTGTTAGAAATTTAATGTAACATGATGCGGCAAAGCGTGCACCATCTGATACTTCGTGCACAAAAGTGTAAATTCTGAATAATGTAGCTGGAGGCCAAGTTAGCATTTTATCATTTGTATAAATATCCAATGATATAGAAGATATTGGATCATTGTTTGTTTAAGCATTATTTTATGTGTTCCCTATGGTCAAATTCACAAGCTTATGGTGGGGAAGTTAATGTGATTGAGTTCGTTCGTTTTTGGGAAAAGGGATCATAAGTTTGTTTTTATGCTCAAATTATCGCGGGGTTGATAGCTAGGATAGCTCTCTTATTCTTTTGGAGATTTCTGTAGTTTCATCATGTTGTACTTAAGCATTATAGTGGCTTCATCTTATGTTCATCATAAGTATTATAATTGCTTCATCTTAAGATAGTAGACGAGACACATAGATAATGATATATATGAACGTACTGCTTGCAAATGATCAGATATTTCTGTGTTGTATGATACATATGACATTTGAAAGATTTGTTTTGGTTGTCCTCTCAGTGCTATGGAGATAGAAGGCAATGATGTTCATGTTGACAAGGAGCCAGATGGTGTCATTATATATGCAAATGGCGTCAACCATGATTCGAGTTATGAAAAAGCTTGCCCACAAGATGTGGCACAACTGCCTGAGATTATTGACATTGACCCGCAGCTTGTTCATGTATCCGATGAGAATGCTGAAGTACTGGACTGTGTAGTGAAGGAATGCAACAGTGATGAGTCAGTTGAGGATTCAAATCCTCGTCAACAGGAGAAATTTGAGGAGACAGTTCCTGGACCCAAGAGTGAAATTGGGAAGGATGCTGTGAAACCTGAAGGTCAGAAACAAACAGATCATTATAAGAAGACACCCGCTTGTGGCAAAAAATCTACCAAGCCATCTGCTGGAAACTGTAAAACAAAATGCACAGTTCCTCAGCCGTTTGCTCTGGCAACTGAAAAACGTGCTTTGCATGGAACCCGTCCTAATGGAACCGAGTGCGACAATGCCCCTTGTGGAGAAAAATCATCCCATATTCGTGTTCCTCTACACCAAAGTTCTGTGAAGCAGAATCAAGTAACTTTCTTAAACCAATTTTTCTTCTTGCTAATTCTGAGCATTTATGTGGGGATGTGATTTGGTTCTTGCGTAAAGTTTCAGCTAGTAGTTATTAAATGTATGTTTTTACTGGAGAATCCGCTGCAGGTTAAGTAGCTCTTTAATATGCAGTACACTAAGGTTGTATTATGTGCTTAATTTTATAACTTGTCACATAGTTAGGCTTTATATTATGTTGAGTTCTTTCTTGGTATAACTGGTTCAAAACAATGAAAGTTATCGAGGTACTACTAATTTGACTCTTTTAGAATCCAAGATTTAGAGCATGCCAGGTGCTAATTTTCTCCGTGGGGTGCAGATGGTCTCACCTATTGTCCTACGGAAGCCATTGCAGCTTGATAACAAGAAGCGTGATGATGAAGATAACTGTTCGGTTGACTCATTGTATCCTCCCATTGCCTATTCTAGTACAAGGCTTTTTTCAATTCACTTTTTTGAGTGTAGACCGCTTATTCAGATTTTCCTTAACTATTAAAGATCTGTCACCCCTGCAAGAAAGTTTAAGCTAACGGTTGCCTCAGCGCCTGTGTTCAAGAGCAGTGAACGTGCTGAAAGAAGGAAGGAGGTAGAATGAATTAATATACCTTGAATGTGATTGCTGTCTGCCTCTGAATCTGAAGTCGAATTTATGATTTTTTTTTTTTTTTTCCAGTTATTTTGTAACAAGTCTTGTTTGTTTTAGTTTTTTTCAAAATTAGAGGAGAAGCATCAGGCCCTGGAAGCTGAGAAAACTCAGTATGAGGCAAGGACTAAGGTATACACTATTTTGATAAACTATGAACTTTTAGTTTTATTCAAACAAAAGCTCTTTCATATATTCTTCAATTTTGTAGGAAGAGGCAGAAGCAGCAGTCAAGCAACTGAGGAGAAGTTTAATGTTTAAAGCAAGCCCAATGCCGAGCTTCTACCATGAGGCACCTCCTCCAAAAGCTGAACTGAAAAAGGTACTTCAGTATTAATTCATTATCTTGTTGATTAATCATTTGTGAACATCTCAAGTATTTCTGTTTTTGTTATTCCAAAAATCAGCCACCTCCAACTCGAGCAAAGTCTCCAAAGTTGGGCAGAAGAAAGAGTTACAGTGATGGGAAAGATTTTGACGGAGGAGCAGAAGAAGCTCGCCATGGTTTTCACATATTCAGAGACAGTCCATCTAACATGAAAAATGGGACGAGTAAACAGAATGGAAGTGGTTCGTGGAGACATATGGATATTGCTGTTCATTCTTGATGAGCTGCTGTAAGTTATTTGAATCATGTTGCAACAAGTTGCTGAGGGGTAAAACCTCTATCCTATGCCCTTGTGATCCAAAACCGGCTCGAGTGGTTTGTTTTTAAATTAATGTGTGAAATGTAAATTTCTGTAACTTATTGTGCAATTGTAAGGACTTCTGTTTGGTGGTGAGTTACATTCCCTGCTGAAAACCATCCCATCTTATCTTTGAAGGATCATCATATTCAGATTGATTTGGAGTTTGTTAATCAATGCTGTGAAAGACTACAGTTCTCTGTGGTGTGACTGACTAATCAAGTGAAGCTGCTTCATCATACAATGTTATATCAGAGTCATTTTCAAAGTTACTAAGTGGATTTAACTTTCCTGAATTTGGAATTATGGCTAAGTTCCATTATTCTGTTTTTTACACAGTCAGGGTCACTTGCTAATCACTTTTTCTTCTATTCCCTACCAACTTTTGCCCCTTTGCAGTTTGCCCACTTACATTTCCCTCTTAACAAAACAAAGGAAATTAAGTGTTCATTCCTTTGAAACAATGACTTCATTGATTAAAGTCCCCTACTTTTCCCTGTTGGAGAAAGCCAATAGAATAATACCATTCCAGATTTGCTTTTTCTCATGTTTTCATTTCATCATTTTAAAAATCACAATTTATTGATCTTAGGTGATATCGAGCTTTAAAGGAGACTCTTCATTCTGATGTTCAGTAAAATAAGTGCCACAATCCTAATAGAGAAACACCCTTATATAAGGATTATGAATAGCAATTAAACTATATAATAAGACAGTGGTTTTACTTTTATATAATCAATGCATATTTGTTTTTTTTTGTAATAGATTAATGAATAAATCCTTGTGTATGAAAAAGCATGATGTAGGAAGTTGTCAAAAGTGTAACTACTTGTCAAAAAGATGGCCCTTGTCAGTTGTCACCCTGAGGTATATAAGGCCCCATGAAAAATCAATTGCATGGCCATTTCTAAATCAAGCATACTCCTCTCTCCCTGCTGAGGGGGATGTTGTCTGGTTCGACACCGTTCCGAATCTCCGACGACCGTCAGAACGACGTCGGACCAGGCTTCATTCCCCTCAGCTCCACCAAGCTTTCCTCCACACTCGATCAATCTTGATCTAGGTAATAGCATTTTGTGTTTGTTTCTCATTGTGTGTGTGTGTGTGTTTTTTCTTGAGATCATCATCATTTCTGCTATTTGAGGAAAATAAGTGATCATATTTTATTCACATTGGCAGTTGAGTAGTGGATGAATACTATATATTAGCATGTATACTAGAATGGTATGGGAAATATTCAAATGATTCAACTTCCAAAACACTAGGAGATTGATCGTTTATTTATTTATTTTTTGTTGGTGATTTTTATGATTAGTGGTGATAAAAGATGAAGATGAAGAAGCAATCTTGATGAAGGATATGGAGATGGTGGGTTTCTTTAGAAAGTGTAAAGCTGGGTCTTATTGTGTGTGAGTGTGTGAAATTGAGAATAAATCTGTGGAAAGAAAGAAGAAAAGCATGGTTTCATCTTTTCAAGGTTGATGCTTTCTACATGCCACTTTACTTGCAAGCAGCAACAAAGAATATATACATACAGTTTGAGGTTCTACAGTAAAACTAAAAATGAAGTTTTATGTTAATTAGGAATGAATTTAAGTTTTAAATTAATCACACCAACTATTATGATAAAAAATATTAATTATTAAAATCAAGCACATAGGACTAAGAATAATTTTTAAGTATATATACATAGAGTTTGGATTTGGTGCTAAAAATAAATTTTATTCTAATTATAAATGAATATCAACCCTTAAATTGATTGCATCCACGGTCAGAAAGAAATATTAATTATTAAAAATAAGCATAATAACTCTAAACATAATATACAGTGGCGTATGTAGGGGGTCTTTTGGGGTACACTTGTACCCCCAAAATGAATTTTTTCCTTTATAAATTTATATATATGTACTATTATTTATAATATTTTTACATAATATTTATATATATATTTTTACATAATGTACCCTCAATTTAATATATTTATATATTGTACCCCCAATTTTATATTTCTGAATACGCCACTGATAATATATATGGCATTTAAGCATAGGCAGATCTATACAAATGTTTGGGGTACACTTGAACCCCAATTTTTTTTTTCATTTTATAAAATATATACTTTTATTATTTTTAGATACATTTTCACATTATTTATGTATATTTTTACATATTGTACCCAATATATTTTATTCATAAATTGTATCCCAAATTCTAAATTTCTAAATCTGCCACTGCATTTAAGTATGCCCCCCTGCTTGGGGTGTAGCATAATATATATGACACTTAAGTATAATATATTTTAAGTATGCATGTCGAACCAAGCAATGTCTTACTTAAGTTTGTTTTATTTATCTTCGAGTCGAGTTTCAAGTTTTTTATCAAATACTTTGAAGTTCACAAATTTAATAGAGCCTTAGTCAAACCTAAACAAAGTTTTTAAATTTACATTATATTTAAAATATCCATTATTTTTTTAAAAAAAAATATTTATTCCAAAATAATATTACTCTAATTCAAAAATTTCATTCAACTACAAATATTTATAATTTTTGTCTTTCTTTAAGTAATAAAAAAATTAATTTTATTTCATACAATTTTAACTAACGAGATTGATCACAAGTTCACGAGTAGAATACTATAAAACTGAAGTTTGATTTGTTTAATAAATACGCTTCACTTAACAAGCTCCAACAAATTCTATCAGTTTGAACACAAATAATTTAGTTCATTTACAACCTTATGCTTGATAAAGTAATTAAGCATAATTTTTCTTTATAAAAAAAATCTTAATAAAAAAAAGAATGGTGTGGATTGAATTCTGTTTCACATTAAATCTTGAATTTTCAAGAAGAGTTTATAAAATAAAATAATATTATAACGATTAATTGACTATTATTACTAACTGTAATATTCTTCAGTTCAGTGTCCCATCATTGGATTTTGCAACAACTATAGTAGATTTATGTAATCTAAATAAACTTATTTTATTAATCAAAAAATAATTCTTAATAATTGTAACAAATTCAAAATCTAACGGTTAAAATAAGGTAAAAGGGATCAATTATTGTGTAATTGTGAATCACATATATAATTAAATAGTCAAAAAGAAGAGGGGACAACTTGAGTATGTTGAATGATAAAGTGGTCTTAGCCTAAATAAAGGGATAATAATAATAGTAAAATGGAAAATTATTTTTGGCCCATTTCGAATAGGAAAATGCTGTTTGGCCAGAATCTGGTCAACCGGATAGGGTTATTACTGTAATTTTCGTGAATAATTTATTATTATTTCATTATTACCATTTAATGCTTTTGTTCATTTTACAGAAATGTCCTTTCCTATTTAATTTATTGCAGAGATTAATTTAAATTTGAAAGTTTTCTCTCTCTATACTTAATACAATTTATATTTCCAAAATATAATTAATTTATCAATATCACCAAATAATAGTTAAAATATTATTTTAACTTTCAAAACGTATTATATATATATATATCACTCTATATTTTATTTAAAAAATATAAATTATTTAGTTAAATTATAAAGTATTTAATATTTATCAATGTATATCTTAAGAATATAAAATATTTTATAGTGCATTTATTTTATTTCCATAAACTTTAAAATAAAATCAAAATATAATGCAAACACAAAAGTAAACACTTAGCATTTAATATATATATATATATATATATATATATATATATATAACTAATGTTTAATTAATAAAAAAAGTATATAAGTTAAACAAAAGTTTTAAAATATATTTCGACTAATTATTAATGAAGTTTCTAAAAATTATAAGAAAATATAAAATAATATATTGCTATGAAAATAAATTATAACTTATAGTATCACATTAAAGTATATTATAAAAATAAATAATAATTAATTATAGAATAAAAGTGACACATATTTATAGTATCACACAAAATAAACAATAATGCATAAAGCTAAAATATAATATAACACAATCTATGTAATATAGTATTGTTGAGGTTCGAAATGAGTCGAATATGGAGCCCCAAGAACTGCGCTAACAATATACGGGGAATAGCAGAAGAAAACCGTAAATAGACGACGAAGATATAATTATCAACACGAATAACCGTTGTGGTTGACGCAGAGTTATGCAATTTAGAGTGAATCCTTTGTTACAATGAACTTCTAATGATCGAACTCTATGCGAGTGTATAAGCCTATGAAAGACTAGATGTCGCCAATCGGTATAATATTAAGATATGACATGCAATATTGACAACAATGTACAATAAACAATATCATTATATTATGACATATAACATATACTACTATAATATAGTCAATAATCAAATAATAATTAATTTATTGACATATAATATCGTATTTAATGAAGTTGTAGCTTATAATATGAATATTTAAATAAATTGTCGCATAGTAGTATCAAATTGATTATAACTAATACTATTGGGATGCAATGCCATAATACTATAGTATAACATTAGATGGTGATAAATAATGTTGAGTTGTGATACATAATATCATTTTAGAGTTAGATCATATTGTGTGTCTCATCCTAATATTATGAATTGTTATCTCATTTTGTATTATAGTTCTTATTAAAGTGTCAAATACTTGATATAATATGTTGTAATTATATTATTATTTTATTATAGGTTGACCTATCTCGATTATTTATCTTTGCGAGAATTATTAATGGATCACATTGATTTAGTCTTTTTTTGTATATAGTGTGACGAATATATGTATAAAAATAAATATTCATTTTATCTCTAAAATAAAATAATATGTTATAAGACAATTGATTTACATCATTTAATATTAATTAAGATATAATATACATTAATATAGAAGAATTTTATAAATAATACAAATTCATATCTACAATACACTTTTTATAATTATATATCAAAATAAATATAATATAATAAATGCAAGATTTATGCTTAATTCACGCCATACCTTAATTTGGGAGATCAATAATTAAACAAATTATCATGTTCTTAACATTTCTTTCTTTGTTTGTTTATTTATTTTCTTTGGCACAAACTCCAAGTATTTTTTATTTATGTTGAGTTGATTCTCCTTATTTAAGGACATCTTAAGCATATTTAATTCAGGTAAAAAAAGGTGGGTGGGATATACATTTTTATGATGCTGCATCCAATTCTTATTAGAACAACCTCTTTTTCTTCTTTTTCATTTTTTCTTCACGGGATTTGAACTGAAAATCTTGATATGAAATTTAAGATATAAAATAGGATTCTATTATTGAGGCCTTATATTAATCCCTTTAAGTTGGAAATATATATATAGGTATTCCTTTTAATGGGAATATTTATTAATAATTAATTAGACTACTAGTAATTGGTCATATTATGTATCTCATCTTAATATTTTGGATTGTTAAGATTTGAGAATTTATTAATTAAAATAAATCTCGATATTCATAATCAAAGTATAAGTTTATATTATCTAAATCATTTTAACTCAAAATAAATTTTTTGGATAACTTTAAGATTAAAAATCTAATTAATCTTCCTCAAAAAAAAAATCTAATTAATCTTTATTAAAAATCGAAAAATTAAATTTATTAATTGCATTTGTCTTGTAACTTGTAATTAAATATTCATAATAATGGAGAGAGAAAGTTACTTTTAAAATTTTTTGTGAAGGAGAGAGAAAATTACTTTTAAAATTTTATAAATGGGTAATATTGTAAAATCTTAATAACATTAATTTAATGTAAAGTAATAAGAGGAGAGAGAAAGTAATTTTTTATTAATCTGGTTGACCAGATTCTAGCCAAATAGCAAAACCCTTTCGAATATTAGTTTGTGTTCAAAACTCTTTGAGCACCTTTTATGACTTTATCTAATTCATAAAAATCAACGATGACTTTTATTGAAAAACAGACTTGAAATTCATGTCAATTCTAACACCTAAAAGTGAGTTTTTTCTTTCTTTCCAAAATGTTAGTATGAGAGTGAGGCAGTGAGCTCATCGTTTATTATTATTATTATTACTTTTTTTTTTTATCAAACACAAATTAGAATGATGTTTAATTTATAAGATCATTCTCATATAATAAAGATTAACACAGAGTTTCTTTAAGATCATGATCAAGATACATGAATATAACCAAATAAGAAAATTCTATATTTACGCATCAGATGATTACTAGTAGTTCTAAATTTAACAAAGTTACAAGAGCATTTAACATAAATTCATTTTTGTGCTCGAAAAAAAATATCAACTAATCTATAATAAAGTTTGATCTTGTCATTTCTTTTATATTTTTCGACTGCTGTAATACAATCAGAATAAATTAGAATGAACCAATAATTTCTTAAAGATAATCTTATCCTATAAAATTGCAATAATATTTAATACTACTATTGTATTTAATGTAACCGTTAATTAAACCATTACCAAATAGGAATCCAATTCCATACAAGCCACACTCCTCATCACATGCGGCATCTACAATTATAAATAAGGTCTCCATATTGTTGAAAGTTGTATGAATCGAACTCAATAATAATTTGATAAGAACATACTACCAAATTATATCTCAACTAAGAGTAAGTTTTTTAAGGTCAAGTGATGATGCATGGAGAAGCGTGTGGATAGTAGTGATTTCTTGTTTTATTCTAACACGAGAATTTCCAAACAAGGGCTAAAAACACCCAAAAAACTTAAATCCTAACTTAAACATCTTAATCTTTCATTTATTGAATTAAACACTTAATAGCAATCATAGCTTACCAATTTATATAAAGATATAAACTTCATAAATCAAAAATATTAAATTATAATTATAATTGATGTTTTTATAAATTTAAAAATACATATTAAATCATTATAGACTTAAATATCAAATTTTAGTTAAAGGTGAGAAATCAATGTCATGTTATATATTCTTACTGTTATTATATATTACATATATATATTAGAATTTAGAAAGATATATAATTGACATAGACACACATCATCTTTGAGTGATTGTCGAGCACCAGTTCAGATTAAGAAAACTGATTGTTTAGCGATAAATTGAACTTAGTCAATATCCAAATATATTCTAACACTTTGAGAGTGTTAGGTTTTAAATCCAAGTACAACAATTAAGAAAGTAATAAAAGTGCATAAGGATATTATAGAGGTTCGAACTTCAACTGTCCTAAGATGTTGAACGGTTTATAGTTTGCTAGTAAATGCAATGTCTGCCAGTCCACAAGCACAACGGACAAGTCCTTCTGTCACCGTCAGTTCTTCAGATCTGGAGTGTGGGTGCACCACTCGGCCTCCAGCTGGTCGATGGGACTTTGAGTTCTTCCCAGGAACTTGCTAGTATCCGGATACACCCGTAATAGTCACTATTGGAGAGATAGTAACTCCAAGTTAGTTTCTTACTTAGATAGTAACAAGACCAAGGATCAACACTTGTTGGGAGCGAAGTGTCTCTTGTCCAAATATGGCACATGGTATGTTGGTTAGCAAAATCGCCTTGGAAGCTTGAGTAAGAAATTATGCAGAATTTCAGTGCTTTCAGAATGTGTGTTTTTTTTTTTGTCGGTAACCTTCTTCACTTGAACTTTTTCTCTATTTATAGGCGGAGTCTAGAAGCTTTTAATTGTAGCCGTTTAGAAACTTTAACTAACCACCCAATTGAAGTGTCTCTTTTCCTGAATTGCTGCGACTTTCGCTGACAGTAGTATGTAGATTTGCAGCCTTTTGTGAGAACGACTTTGTTCAAGTCCGAGGAATCCTTTGCGGGTTGATTCCTCGGACAAACAAGTGTTAAAGATGTCTGCAGACTTTAAATTCTCCTTAGTTAAACTTTGGGCTTAAAAAACACACGTTTCTCTTGATTCAACTTGTCTTTATTTGCGAGTTTGAGAATTGCACTTGCTGGTGACACTTTGTTGGTGAGCACCAGCTGGTGATGACGTGTCAGTCAACAACCTTCAAATGTTCACTCCTGACTCTGGATGTCAAGTCAACAACCTTCAAATGTTCAATCCTGACTCTTGAACATCCAGCTGATAGCAAATTTTTCTTTCAAACTTGCTCGTGATCAGCTTCTTATATCTCAATAATTTCCAAAAAATAACATTACAAGTTTTAAAATAATCTAAGCTAGAAACTTACTAGCTAGTGGTATTTGACACATCAAAACACATAAATAAAATAAGAATTAGAACATATTTCCTAACAACTATGTTATAAATTAAATTAATATCAATACATTTTATACAAATAAAAACTTTTAAAAAATTAAAATAACTAAAGTTAACACAAAACATATAAACTAGGACTCTTATATATATCCTTTCCAATTTAAATAATGGTTGCATTTTTAAAATAAATCAATAAATTGTGGAAGAAATTATATTCTTAGAAGAAAGTGTGCCTTGTAATTTTATTGAGATTTTTATTATTTTTAATAAATTTTGTATAAACGTTAGTCCCAAAATCAAAGTACGTAATATGCAGCGGAAGAAAAATATGAATTGCACATGTTCTCCTAAACTGACAATAACTTAGTTTAAGATAATGAAAAGTCGTTAAGCTTAGGTCTGACGTTATTAAGTAAGTTTCACAGAACATACACTTCAATACTTGGACAAGTATTGAAGGTTTGAAAGTCAGTTTTGTGAAACTAAATAAAGACATAAACTTAAATGAGAGCAGTAAAGAACACAAGATATTTTATAGTGGTTCGGATCTAAAAACCCTACATCCACTCTTCAAACACTTGGTTTGGATAATCACTAAGTAAAATACAAGCCTCCTTACGATCTATACACAGCCCGTTGGCATTCCGTCATTCGGCCTGCTGTGGTCACTCGCCTAGGAACTCCTTGTACGCTTAGCCTTCAGGTTGAAGTGAGGACGGCACCCTGCAACCTTCTTCCTGGTGGTTGGATGTTTGTTGTTCTTCCCAGAACTTAGGTGGTTGGCAAAAGTCCGTGAGAATCAGAATCTCAGAATAGGAAACTGAGTGCTATGAATATATCTTAGAAAAATATATTCACCAAAGATTAGCTTAAGCTATGAAGCTCGAGCCTCGTGCTAAGAGAGAGTAGCACGGGTAACAACTTGAGTCAGGAACTCAAGTCTCGTGTATGGAAACACGGAAACTCAGAGAGTTTTAGTAGAGTGGTTGCTTAGTTACATGCTCTTTGTTGTGTGGAATTCATAACCGTTTAAGTTTGAGGGGCAGATCTATGTATAGAGGAATCCTCGAGCATTTTGAATTTCTGCCCGTTAGACACATTAATCTGGTCGTTAGACTCATAGGAAAATGTCGTCCAATCATAGCCCATACTATAGGTCTGTTCTACTCTGCTCTGCTGTGTCAGTGTACTTTTCACTAACTTTGTGTCAGACCAAGTTTTACTCTGAGGAACCCAAATTTGGATAACCTCGTACTTACTTTTACTTAGGCATGAATATGCCGAGCTTGGATGTCTTCGAATACCTCCTGTTTTCAAGGTAGAGGCTTTTATACTGACTTTCCATAGTCAGTATGGTAACACTCATACTGACTTCTCTTAGTCAGTATGAAAATTCCTCATACTGAGTACCCAAATTCAGTCTAGATCAAGGCCATATTAGGTGAAAACCAAGTTTCAAATGCGCACACTTCTTCAGTTCTTGAGTATTTCCTATGCTCAATCTTCAGTCATTAAATTTTATTACAACTCGATTGATCCTATACAAAAATTACAGTTTTAAAACTCTTTAAACTGAAAAAGTGACTAAGATGACTTTTATAAACTTTGATCCACCGAAACATAAAAAGTAAATAAGGATTTTTCTAAATTTTTTTAACAATAAATATATAAAAAAATGTGGAGTTGATGTGATGTTTGAGAGGACAAATGATTTTTTATAATTCTTCCAAACTTCTAATTATATACTATAATTTTTAGGGTAGGGTGTACTCTTTCACATATTGGACTAATAGGAGTGTCCTCTTACTAACGGCCACGTGTGTTAACGCTCCATTTTATTCGATAAAAAATAATAAATTTTATTTTAATGGCTCCCTTTTAATTTGTAACAATTATTTCCCTTTAAATTTTATAAATAAATTGATGCTTCAATTTTGAAAGTTAAAACAATAATATCTCAATATTATAATCTTATTACTATTATTAAGTTATTATTAAAAACATTTTGTAGTAACTTATTTCTCTTAATTATATTTAATGGAATTATTATATCTCTGTTGATATAATCGTTAATTATCTATAAATTCAAATATTCAATAAACAACTGAATTATATTTTGCTGACAAGATTTTTCAAATTATTTTTTGGATAATAACGAATCGTTTTCCTGCTAATGAATACTTGACAGATTAGTTCAATATTGAGATAATATTACTAAAATTACAATAAATTTTTTAAGAGATTACGGATAATTAATTACAATTACAATAAAGCAAAATCAGAAACAGCTTACCATCCATCCTAATCCTGCCAGATAATCCTGTTTTGAGCCACCTACCGGTCCGCTCCTCTCTTGTTTCATTCTGTGCGGTTATCTACGGTTACAGCTAACTCCGCCTTTCAAATCCGGCTTTCCAATATTCTTTTTAATATTACTTTTATTCTTTTTCTTTTTTTCATCGAATCCATTTTTTCAAGATTTTTATATTTGAGAGATTATTATTTTATCCAGTTTTTATAGACGATAATGTGAATTGATAAATTATTTTTTGGAATGAATTATTATACCCTTTTTTTTTTGAGTGATTTTAGACGAATTTATAGGAAAAAAAATTATTAATATATCTCGATGGCTTTCGTTTCCAACAGTTTTCTTCAACTAAACTGTAAAATCTGATTTTATCCGGATAATATAAGCTTCGTTCCACCGCTGAGCGCTCTCTCTTTCTCTCTCTAAGAGGACCCTGCCCATGTAGCTCATGTGAAGGAAAGAATTCCTCATTTTTTCCCAATAATTTCAGAAATGGAAGGGGGTTGGACTGGATTCAACAATAATGCTATGGAATTCTTCAATAGTACGGCGTTGATGGAAGCGTTCGTCGACGTATTAGTCTGCGCGGTGCCGATTTGGGTGGCGGTGATGATCGGCTTGTTGATCGGGTGGTCGTGGCGGCCGAGGTGGACCGGATTGGTTTTCCTCGGCCTCCGATCCAAGCTCCGGTTCATATGGACCCTGCCGCCGGGACTCGGTGCTCGACGATTCTGGCTCGCCTTCACGGCGCTCTCCGCCTTCTCGCTTTGCCGTGGTCTTTGGTTTCGCTCTCGTGGAACGAGCCGGAAGATGGAGAAGTCATCGTCTCAGGAGTCGATGGAGGATTTGACTCCACAGGCAGCCGCCGCCGCCGCCGCCGCTCTAGAGTCGGCTGATGATGCTAGCGGTTACGATGTCAGGTACGTGTTCCGTGCTTCTCTTGCTTTCTTTATCCCTCTCGGTATCTATTTGTTTTTGAACGCGAATGTTTGCATTCATTATGTTTGTTGGGGTATGGGCGAGTAATTTTTTTTTTTGTACATTCAGTTTTCTGCCAATTAATGTTTTCAACATAAGTGTTCAATTCACAAGTGTTGGCTAAATTGCTATTGGTTGTGTGTTTGGCTGAGGTTTGTGATTTAGGTGTTTTATCTTGAGCTTCAAGGGAAGATTAGGAAAAGGTACTTACATGTTATTCTTGGGTATTGTATTGACTGGAAGCATGTGAAATAGGCGACTTTGAATGCGTTCAGATTCTGAATGAAGACAAATTATCGACATAATGTTACCATATATCCTATATTTGCAGTTAATAGTTGTGTTTTTCCGATTCCGGGAGATCTTATGTGATGCTTTAACAGTTAGCATTCAAGATGTTGATGGTGTCCATGTTTTGAAATGTAGAGACATCTGCAAGACAAATTTTTTTTCATTTAGTTCATCATGAAGACTTAAACGCATCTATGTTTATTGTCATTTTCTTCTTTAGGTTAGATGGCTAGTAGTATGCGCTATAAAATTTTCTGTTGAATCTTGAGGTTATTGATATAAAACATTGTAGCCCAATGATGATGATTGTAAATTATCCTATATATGTTACGAGCGGGTGGGTGGTGGAATAAGTAGGAAGAAGATGAAAATTAAGTTCAATTGGAGTTGCAGTGGAATTGTTGCATGAGTGAATATCATTTTCTGGCCTTTTGAATTCTTTTCAGATGGACTAGTTCGTCGTTGACTCTCCACTTTCTTTCACAATATAGTTATTTCCATTCTTAATAGCAATTCTGTTATTTAATTTACTTTTTCCATGATCGTATGAAACCTTTTTGCTTTGGGGTTTTGCTATTTATGAGTATTTTTATATTCCTGATTTTTTGTACAACCAGTTATTCATTAAATTTGTGGGCAACATATCTGGTCATCTATCACTAGCTTCACTCCTTGTATTTGATAGGATACTCCTTCAATTAATTTAGCTGGATATATATATGATGCTCATTATAGGCTTTGCTTCTTCTGTAGGCCTCTAACTGCAACTTCAGAAGGAGAATCAAATGTTCCCACTGAAAAAGACCTGGAACACCTATTAAAGCTTCTTAATGCAAAAGATGGGGAAATGGCATGGCAAAACATGATGGAGCGCTCCACATCAAACATGACTTACCAAGCTTGGCGCCATGAGCCTGTGGTAAGAGTAGGTGGTGTGATAATGTCCATCTTGCACTTCCAGATCAAGTTTTCATGATAAATGATTCTTCAATGTATTTGAATGGAGCAAACTGCACATATTAATATAATTAAGATGATAGTGTGCTTGGGGTTTTATCTTGTATGTTACTGTCACTTGCTGAACTGGTAACTCCATTTCATTTTATACTCTTACGTGATTTTTTCTGTTCTATAGGTCTAGTGTTTGAGAGTTCACATAGAACCACATCTAGGTTTATGGTTACTCTTCACCTTTCCATCTAATATCAGGAAAATAATAAGTTTGTTCATGAAACTTGGAAAGCATATGAATCCTAATTTGATAGTATATTTTGTTCTGCAGATGGGCCCTACAGTTTACCGCAGCAAAACCATTTTTGAGGATGCAACTCCCGAGCTTGTCAGAGATTTTTTCTGGGATGACGAATACCGGCCGAAATGGGACCCAATGCTTGTACATGTCAATATACTAGAAGAATGTCCTAATACAGGGATGATGATAGTCCATTGGATCAAGAAGGTTCGTTTAAACAGAAGCTTTGCCCCTTTAAACAGAAGCTTTCTAACCAATCTGCTATAGTTTTGCTTTTATTGACATCTTTTCATCTGATGACATCGTATTTCTCCATACAGTTCCCTTTCTTCTGCAGTGACCGAGAATACATTATTGGTAGGAAAATATGGGAACAGGGAAATACGTTCTATTGTGTGACAAAGGTATGGTAGTTGACTCTATACCTGTTGCCCTTTTTTGCCTTGAAAGTTGGAAGCGCTCATTGCATTCTTACGAAGTTGAGACCTCTCGTTGGGAACTTGCATTCTGCATTTTGATGCAATGTAGGGTATGATTCGACTTCTTTATGTCTCTATGGCAATGAACATGAATGTATGTACTGGCTGCAGGGAGTACCATACGCAGCTTTGCCAAGGCGTGACAAACCTAGGCGCGTTGATCTCTATTTCTCAAGCTGGGTTATCAAGCCTGGTGAGCATTTCTTTCATTTGACATGAACACTTACTCTTTTTCTCTGTTTAATTGCAACTAAAGGCAAGGTATGCAGTGCCATCGCGTAATGGCCATTCATCGGCATGTGAGGTCACACTTGTTCACTACGAAGACATGGGGATCCCGAAAGATGTTGCTAAGTTGGGTGTCCGTCATGGGATGTGGGGAACTGTCAAGAAGCTACATGCTGGCTTTAGAGCATACCAGACTGCTAGAAAACAAGAGTCATCATCACTTAGCAGATGTGCTGTCATGGCAAGAATAACTACTAAAATATCCTCCAATGAAGGAATTGATCATAAGAAGGAGCGAGAACCTGATGAAGGAGAACAGAGTGACTTGGCAGCTGTAGACAGTCAGAGAGGTGGCGGTGGAATCGATTGGAGATGGGTCGCAATAGGTGGAGCAGTAGCCGTTGTTTGTGGGCTCCAAACGGGTCTGATAGGGAGATCACTGCTGATCGGAGCAGGGCATAGGATTGCTGGGAGACGAGGCAACGGGCGGCGATAATCCAGTGAAGAAGAGGCTTTAGAAACGAGTAATGCAGCTAACGAGGTACCGCTCTTGCTCTGCATATTTGATTAATACTATACTATAGTTTTGGATGTTTTCAATATATGCCCCCATTTTATGCTGTACGAAGAGGAGAGTCTCTGGTTGTATAACATCGTATCATTATCTACTTCTATTTTGTTTGCCACTTCCTTTTGCTTGTCTATACTACAAATTACATCTCCTTAAAAAAAA
>JAPKLW010002442.1:0-34588 GCA_026898455.1 Plectranthus barbatus
ATCGAACTGCTTCCAGTCGAGCTGCCCCACGAATTGGTTAAGGCGAACTGCTTTTCCTTTCGGACTCCTTTTTCTTGGGGCTTCTTATCCGGTCCAAACAGCCTTTTTTCCTACAAAACAACTTATGGGTCGCATACTTGGATCATTAAATTGGGCCGTTTATTTTTGACCTCAACATATATAATTAATTATATTAATAAAATAATAAATATTTAAGCTTAATAAAAAATAAAAATAAAAAATTATAATTTAGTCAGCCCGATGGGCCAGCCCGAAAATCGACGGGTTAGGGTTAGGGTTGAGAATTTTCAACCCGACAAAAATTACGGCCCGTTTAGCCCGGGCCGATTAATCCGCAACCCGATAGGGCTGGCCCAAAACCCGACGGGTTGGCCCGTTTGACATCCATATTCAAAAGTAATACTGTTTTTTTTTAAGTTTTAAAAACGTAATCTTATAAATTCGTAGAGTGCAATCTGCACAAATAATATGTGTTGCATTACACATATTCAAGAGAGTGTTTATTTTGAAACAAAAGAAAAATGAAGAAAATACAATGGTGTGTAATACTTAATTTATTTAAATACAAATCGTTTAATCGTGGTAGAAATACAGTTATTTTAAAGCTAAAGAACTATAATTGTTCGAACAAACTTCAAATCAACTTAATATTTAAATGTCTTATAAGGAATATATAAATTTTTTTAGAAGTTTTGAGCGCGATCTAATAGTAATGATGATTTAAGATTTTTTCTAAATTTGAGCGTAGTCTAATAGGAGTGAATATCTTTTAATTTTGTGCGTATAAAATTTTAAATATCAAACTATGAAATAATTTATTATAATTTTTATTTAAATTGTGAATATAATTTTATCTATAATTACAATAATAAGTTGCTCAATGCTCGTTATAGTACATATTATATATTATATATAATTCAGTTTTTCAAATTACAAAAACAATTAATCTTTACCAATTTTACATAAAATAAATAAAATTATTTTTATAAATAATAAATCTACTAAAGTAAGTATTAATTTATTATTAGCATATTACTATTTTTCATGTTTATAATATATAAAAGTTTTAAAATAATTTTGTTTCGGCAATAAATATATTATGTTATTACATAAATGTAATTACATTAGTAATTATTGCTGTGATTACAAAATTTATATGATTATAAAATTACAAATTATTTATATTATGGTGATAAATAAAATATTTTATTGGTAATTAATGAAGATAGTTGGCTATTATTATACTATATAAAAATTAAGAATAAAACATAGAGTATGTGTTGGATAAAACTATTATTAGTATTAATTATTAGATTACAATATAATTAAAATGAATAAAATAATTATTGGCATGAATAACTGTTCCCGCCATATTTTTTAGATAGACTTCTTTGGTTTAGTCTTAATATAGATTTAATTATAGCTTGACTACCGAGTTTATATAAATTATAGAAATATTGATAAAATATAAAATATTTTGTTGACAATTAATGGAGATAATTGTCTTTTATTATGGATTATAGAAATTGAAAATAAGACCGACTATATTTATTGTACAAAAATGATTATTATGATTAACATTAATTAATAATTTTTTTGTAAAAAAATAAAAATTTATATATATGTTAAGGATGTGGTTAGAACACAAAACCTCTTGGATACATAGAAATTTATTACTAACAACATGAACCATCTATACTACTTAAATATCTTTAACAAATTTTGCTTAAAAATATAGATAATTAGGTTCTTTTATAATTTTGGCGGGAACATTTCTTTTTAAACTTCTTTGCTTTAGTATATATAGAGATATAGATATCCAACATTTTCTTTTGTGAATTAATTTTGTCCTCCAATAATAATGGTGCTATAATTACACATTAATTGCCTAGGTGGCAATAATACGTGATTTTAATTCTTAAAATTTTATATTCAAATGAAACGATGTTGTTTTTAGAGAAATATTCTATCTGTCTTTTCTTTCTTTATTTTCAAGCAATACTCTAAAGTCATGTCATTTTATAAAGGGATATAAAATATAAAAAATAAAGAACATACAAAACTTAGGTGTGATAAATTTCTCTAAGAAAGATAATAAGACAAATTTCTCTAATTGTCTATAATTTTGTGATATGTTATTATTCGGATATTCATGATAATGGTACAATTATTGCAAAGTTAAAAACATGTTGCAAAAACAGGTAGCAAACAAGCATGATTTGGTAATGACGCACAATTATAGAATCCAGAATCCACATTTTTAATGAAGGAAAGAGAAACAACAGATAGAGTCCGCACACTCGTACAGACAAGAGTACTATGGTCTATGGAAACCACAAAAGTTTCTTTATATTACTTATTTCCTTTTCCAATTCAAAAAAATCATCTCCTAGTTTAGGTATAGTAACTATATAAATATAATATTTATTTGGATTAGTGTGGAACACATTTGCTACATTTTATACACATCTTAATCTTATTTCCCATATAATATATATGGAATAGAAAAAAATTGAAAATGTGACAAGGGTCCCCAACTCAATTACAAAAAGTTTAGCAAGTACCAAACTAGAAAGTGGGATAAAGTTTAGAAGTGGTCACAAGATCTAATAAGGCGTGCTTTTCTTTTTTTGTTTGAGATAATAATTATCTCTCTTTCTCTCTCCAATATGAAACCAACTCACCACGTCTCTCTTTAAACACTCGAACCGCCTCCTAACTGCATAATCCCTCTCCATTATTCATCATCACTCCAACTCCTCTTCAAATATTGCATTCATTCAACCTCATAAAATTAATTAACAGTCCCAAAAAAAAAAAAAAAAAAAAGAAAGAAAGAAAAAATGAAGTGGCCGAGGAAGAACTCTTCTTCATCTCTGATCACTCGCGTTTTTCCCGTTTCTTGGTTCGCCAAATTCAAGCAGAAGCGCGGCAATCAGGAGCAAACCTCTGCTAAGAACTCTGTGCTCGATGTCCCCTCTCCCATACCGTCTTCCTACAGAGAAGGAAGGTTCTACAGCTTGGACGAAGACGACGCATTCTGGAGAATCTCCTTCAGCGACGACAGAATCCAGCCACGGCGGAGCACCGGCGGAATCAATCCACTCCGCCACGACTACGATGCTCGTGATCTCCAAAACCCCGTTTTCTCCGATTTCAAGAGGTTTGGACTGGCGGAGGGTGACGAGGACTCGGGAAAGGGTGATTGCCGGAACTTCAGCGAGATGGTTTCGGATATAAAGAAGATGAGAGAGAGGAGAGGGAAGCAGAGGGTGATCAATAACGTCGCCGCCGTGAGACATGAAGAAAATGCCGGAGCAGAGAGAGAGGTTTTCCCAGTTCATGAATCTGATAGCGTGGTTTCTAATTCAAGAAACGTGACGAAAAACCCGATCAAGGAAATCAAGACGAGATCGAAAGCAAAAGAGAACAACAATATCATGGGGGTGAAGGCATACTCTCCGAGAACGGAGTGCAAAATCCGAGCTCTGGAGGAGATGAAGAGAGCGAGAGCGAGAAGGAGAGGCAAGAAGAAGGAGGCGAAGAGCGTTTTCGAGAGGTTCGCGGTGGTGAAAAGGTCGGTCGATCCAGAAGGAGATTTCAAGGAATCAATGATGGAGATGATCAGAGAGAAAGGAATCGGAGATCCCGACGATCTGGAGCAGCTGCTGGCTTGCTATCTCAGCTTGAATTGCGACCAATATCATAATCTCATCATCGCCGTTTTCCAGCAGGTTTGGATCGAGCTCAAAGGGACCTCCATTAATCCATTCATTATAGATTAATGATTTGTTAATTATATGATGCATGCTTTCATTTCGATTGATTATAAGCTTAGTTTGTGTGTTGATACGTTTCTTTCTAATTAAAATCTTGTCTAATTTAATGCCAAAAAGATTTCTATACCCTTTGCGACCTAAATGAGATATGAATTGGTGGAAGAAAGAGTGAAGAATAATGTGGATTGATTTTAATGGTGTGGGTGAAAAGGGAGTCGAGACAGTGAGTTCTCATCAAACTACTCATGACTCATGCAGTAAGCTACAATCAATTTTCATCAAATCCTCTACCTCATCGAAAATCAAATTAAAAAAAAAATTATAATTAATACTCCATCCTTGTAGAATTAGTCTCATTTCCCATTTTTGTTTGTCCCATAAAAAAGTCTCATTTTCCTAAAATGAAAAATGTTTTCACACTCACCAATAAAATATTAATTTTACTACACTCACAACCCTTAATTCTCGTACCGAAAAGAAATGGGACTACACGAATGAGACGGAGGGAGTACTAGTTATTTATTTTAATTTAAAATAAAGTAAAAGTTAAATTATAAATTTATCAGTGGGTGAAATTCATTCTATATTAAATTCATAATAATAATCCAAAGGAACTATGTATCAAATGAAACACCACTTTGTATTAGAAATTTGATTGGTCTTATGTTTTGCATCAAGTCATTTTATAAATTAATCTTTATAATTTCTAAACTATAACTGACTTCTTATATGGCTAATGTTGCGGGTATTTTTGTGTAACAAGAGGCCCAAGAACAATTTTGGTAATACGGAGAAAATGATAGAATTATAGATAAAAACTTGTAAATGATTGATATTGAATAAACGAAATGGAATACAAAATGAAATACAAATCCTGAATTATTCGAACTGCGTCGAACTGCTATAAATTAGTGACTTCTGCGAGCGAGCTTTGAGTGATACTGATCTATTCTTTTCTGTGCAAGTATCGTGATTAGCCCCCTGAATCCGTCCTTCCCGAAATATTTATAAAGCCTTAAATAACAGCTCTGAATTTATTACCGAGATCTCCGCGTGCAATAACTGCTGGCTTTTACTCCTTTGACGAGTCCGAGCTTCAGTTACCGGAAGATCCGCCTCCCATATTTGCTCACATTTATTGTCTTATTTCGCACGTGTATTTTACCGCTTTATCGAACTGGTTACGTCGAGCTGCCTCTCTATCGAACTGCTTTTACTCGGACATCACTTTTATTAGTTATTCCATCTCTGTCCAGCTATGTCGAACTGCTTCCATCATTGTAATTTGGACTGATAATTAACTTCCGAACTTGGGCTTGATTGTTGGACCTTATGCCAGGTCCTTCTGCGTGATATCTTTGGGTCGCGCTATCGGGTCTCTTAATTTGGGCCGCTCATTCTAGACCCCAACAATAGCCCCATCGGCTTAGCGAGATACTTTTGCAAAAGCTCGATAAGTCGAATATAGGGTTTAATTCCGAGATGCATGGCTCTTCGAACCCTTCAAGAGAGTTCAGGACATTTGCGAAGTGTCTTTTTTAAAGCATCTTTCTCGGACTGAAGAGTCATTTCCTCTGTTGGTGACTCTTTCATATTCGTACTTCTCCATAAAGTCGTGACAAATGCCGAAGGTTGTGGTCCCGAAACCACAGCGCGTGAGTTTGATAGTTCGGGTTCTGTTGTTCTGTTTTAGCCATCTGGTTTTCCCTTCGTAAGGATTCATTTCTCGGAGAGTCGATCCGTCGTAACAAATCGTGTCGTATTATATTTTGACGTCGAGTTCAGTTTACCGAACTGACTTTCGGCGAACTGTTTTGGAGTTCGTCCTGTCAAACTTTGTTTTTTTTTTAATTTTCCCGCCGAGCGACTATGGCAATTGCGTAATTTCCGCAATAATCGGGGTTAATCACGGGCAGACAGACGGTCGCGGGCCTTTTAATTGCCCTCTCTCGGGAACTGTTGCACACACTTTTACACACATTACGCGCATCCTCTCTTCTTTGGTGATTTAATTTCCAGGGCAACGTCTCGTTTCACCGTCTTCTTAGTCATACGTCCGTTTGGATAAAGGTATTTGACTCCTCCCTCTCATCTCCCCGGTTTCCTTCTTGTTTACACCTGCAGTTTCTCTTTCTTGTTTTTTTTGTTCCCCCCCCCCCCCTTTATAGTTTTGAAATTTGTTTGGGGATTAGGGTTCTTGGTAATGTCGGGCTCCTATTTTTTGAATATGATCATTTTCAATCATCATTCTGTCTTATTCAACTAGGTTTTAGCCCTTCCCTTGTTCAGATCAGTGTAATCCACGCAGACCTTGTTCTTCCCGTTTTTCTTCTTCACCACTACCACGTTGGCTAGCCACGTCGGGTATTTTACTTCCCGGACGGATCCGGTATCAAGTAATTTTTGCACTTCCTCGTTGATCGCTTCGTTCTTCTCCGCGGGGAACTTTCTCCTCCTTTGTTGTACTGGCTTATGGTTCGGATCGACCTGCAACTTGTGTGTCATCACTTTGGGGTCGATGCCGACCATATCCTTGTGTGACCATGCGAACACCCCTTTCTCCTGGCTAAGAAAGTCGATCAACTCGTCCCGAATATTCGGCTCTAACCCTGCCCCGATATTTGTCTTCCTGGTGGGATTTTCCGGGTCGAGCCCGACCTCTTCTGTTTCCTCCGACTCCCCCGCAAGTGGAAGTGGCTCGCTTCTGGGGAAATGTTGTTGGGTGCACACCGCCTTGAAGCTCGCGTAGTAACATTCTTTCGCGGCGTTCTGCTCCCCTCGGATGGTGCAGATCCCTCCTGCCGTCGGGAACTTGACGACTTGGTGGAAGGTTGAAGGGACTGCTTTCAATTGGTGCAACCAAGGTCGCCCCAGCAATGCGTTGTAGGCGCTAGGAGCGTCTACGACCATGAAGGATACGTCGTAGTGTGCCCCCCCACAATAGGTTGGGAAGACTATTGTCCCAACAGTCATCTGAACGCCGCCGTTGAATCCAATCAAGGGCGTCTGGGAGCGAACAATCTTCCCCTCTGGGATCTCCATTTCCCTGAGGGCGTGCATGAACAGGATATTCGCTGAACTTCCGTTGTCGACCAGGATCCTTCTCACGAGGCAGTTCGATATGAGCAAGGATATTACCAGCGCGTCGTCATGGGGGTGGCTCAGCCCCGATACTTCTTCACTCGTGAACTCAATCGGATGGTGGCTTGGATTCTTTCGCGGAGCCACGGCCTCTTCTCTAGTTAGCCTCCGAGCTCGCTTTGCCGCGGACTTGGTGATGCCGCTAATTTCCGATCCTCCAGTTATGCAGTTGATGGAGCGAACTAGGATTGGTGACTTCGGTACACCCGCTTTTTCCGAGCCTGGCTCATCTGCGTGCTTGTCTTGGGTCCAGGTCTTCTTTCCTCGGTCCGATAGGTATTCTGCTAAATATCCTTTCTTAAGGAGTTCCACTACTTCAAGACGCAAGGCGCGGCAGTCCGTGGTGGTGTGGCCGTGGTCGTTGTGGAACTCACAAAACTTTTGAGCATCGCGTGTGGCTGGATCGGCCTTCATCTTCGGGGGCCACTTCACTTTCTCCGGCATGCGTCGGAGCACGTTCTGGACCAGATCCGCTGGTGCAATAGAGAGTGTGTACTCCGGGATGTACGATCCCAGGTGGTTAATCTGGGGAGGCTTGACGTACGGGTGAGTCCTCGGAGGGCGTCTGTCCCTCTGCTCTCTCCGGCCCTCTTCTCGAGCGTGGGGCCTTCCACTGTTCCGGCGCGCTCGACGGTAAGGCTCGTCTTCCTCCCACTTTATGAGTGCCCATGCGCGGTTGAGGGCGTCATCCATCGTCTGGCAAGGATAGATAGAGAGCTCTCGATATAGGTCGGAGTCTACGTCGAGGCCCTTGGTGAAGGCTCGTACCGCGGTACTGTTCGGACAGTTGGGCACCGCCACCAGCTCTTTGTTAAACCTTGATAGGTACGCTCGTAGAGGCTCCCCCGGCCTCTGTATCACGGCGTAGAGATCATCTGGGTGTTTGTCGAGGCGTCTACTGCTTGAGTACTGCCTCAGGAACAGTTGGTGTAGTTCGGCAAAGGTGGAGATCGAACTCCTGGGCAGATTTATGAACCATTGTAGGGCAGGACCGGTAAGGCTTGAGCCGAAACTCTTGCACATGCATGCCTCCATCAGCGCACTCGGGATCGCCAGCGCCAGCATCTTCTGCCGGTAAACCACTATATGGTTCTCCGGGTCGGAGGTACCATCGTATAAAACGAAACTGGGCGGCGCGAACCTGGACGGGAGTTCGGCCCCGGCGATATCTGGCAAGAAGGGGGACTCCGCATAGCTTTCTCTCGGTATAGTTCTCTCCGGTGCCGGGAGACCCGGGATTCTGGATAACAAGGATTCGAGGTGACCAAACCTCTGTTCGAACCTTCGTTCGATCTGCTGGACGGCTTGCATTTCGGCCCGGGTCATATGCCCCGCCCCCGTGCTGGGAGCTGGAGGGTCTTCTGGGGTTCTTTCGGTGGTGGTTCCCTCGGTACGGTTGAATTCGACCTCCAGATTTCTGGCCGAAATGCCGGTGTTTCCTTCCGCTCTCGCAGGCTCTACTACTATTGGTCGTTTATTGTCATTCTGCAGCTGTAACCTTCGGTTCTCCCTCTCAAGGAGTTCGAATCTTCTCGCCATCTCTTCCAACGCGCTCTCTGCCCTCCACACCTGGGTCACCAGTCTCGAGACGTGGGGACTCTCGAGGATGTTGGGTGGCGGCAGCAGGAATGCTATCTCTTCTAACGGGGTTACGCTGAATTCCTTCCTGAGATCGTCCAGCGCTCCCGCTGGATCAGGGAGGCGTAGTGCCCCGTTGTTCGGATCAATGGCTCGCCCACGGCCCGGCGCCGTTGGGGCTCCTTGGCCTGTCCCAGCCGGAACACCTCGACCTCGTCCTGCAGCTGGCGCAGTTCTCTGGCTGCCGGCTCCTTCCTCAGGGGTCTTGCTTGTGTTGTCCGTCATTCCTGCAAGAAGAGCGAATTTGTTCTCGAGGCCCCACGGTGGGCGCCAAATTGTTGAGGTTCGATTTTTGTAGGGAGTCGGAGCCCCGAGAACTATAATATATAACGAAGACTTTTACAGGGCGAATGACGGCGTATTACAGTTTACGATGAGAGTAAAAGACTAGCTATCAATAGACAAAGACTCTAACAACTACCCTTCAAGAAAAGGTAAAAAACAGCTAATGAAAGTGTATTATGAGCTAGCCCCCCTCCGTCCGTCCCCGCTGCCGCGAATACTTGGATATATTTATAGGGACGCTGAAAACCCTAGGATTTCGCACCCTCAGCCACGTCTTGAGCTTGTAACTGCCGGGGTAGTTGGTAGGTAGTGGTATGGTGGCTCCTATTTTCCCGCGTAGTGGCTGTTGGGCAGTTGAGATAATCTCGGGTTCTGTCTCACTGAACTTCCCCTTTTGTCTACTTGGTCGGAGGGTCGAATCGAGCTGCTTTTAGAAGTAGCTCGGGTCTCTTGCCGGCTTCGAACTGCTCACTTCGAACTGCTCACTTCGAACCAAGGCCCCCTGTGTCGAGGTCGACAGTTGGCCAGCACTGCATGAGTTCGATTTCTACGCTTGGGCCGGGTTGGATCTGGTCCGGACCTCCAACACCCGTAAAATGCTACTGGATCCTCCGACTCTCAACCTCACATCGGGGTCAATATTCAACCTACTCACTCGTTACGAACATCGACAGTTGGAAGTAAGTACTTTATTTAATTCTTTCATTTTCTTCTTGTTGTGCTTCATAGAGATTTGCTTTCGTAGGACGCGGTAGAGTTCGATCGAATCCATCACGAAATTAAGGTCTTTGGGTACAAATGTACCGAAGAAATCTTCCAGCTCCGATGTGAAGTCGAGTCCTTGAAGAAGAAAATCGAGGCATTGGAGGAAAAGCTAGACAAGACCGAGGGTAATGCTGCTGCGTTTGTCGTGAGGGCGAATAACGCCGAGGCTGAGGCGAAGATGCGTCGGGAGGAGGCGGAGAAACTAAAAAAGAAATATGAAGCCGACATCGCACTCCTGACGAGAGATCTTCGGAAGAGGGGAGATCAGCCCATGGCCTTGAATAATCAGCTGAAAGCCAAGGAGGAAGCTCATGCGACCGAGCTGAAAGGATGCCATGATGAGTTCGAGCGCCTCAAATCAGGGGACGACCTGGACTTCGAGTCTATAATCCTAACTCCCCACTTTGCCGAGACATACGAGGTAGCTCTTCATTGCTCCTTTCATGCTTCTTACCTTTATTTTCACTTCGCGCATTTAATATTATCATGTTGAACTTACAGACGCTCACCGAGCAAGTCGAATAGGAGATCTGGGGAAAGATCGCTGCACGATTCTCGGATCTTGATCTGAGCATCTTGGATGTCAAGGAGCCCCTAGAGGAGCAGCCGAAGAACCCTGAGAACCAGGAGCAGCTTGATCATTCCTCCAGCAGCCCCCAGCAGCAGCCTGTCCTCCCTTCCGGTGACCAGCAGCCGCAGCAGAACCACATGACGGGAGACAAAAATATATTCACCGGTCTTCAGAAGATCAGAGGACCTTCAGTTTCCTTAAGTGACAACTCAAAGGCTAGTGTAATCGGAAGAGGGTGCATCGATCAAAATGGAATGCGCATCATCAACGTATCCCTCGTCGATAGCCTCAAGCACAATCTACTGAGCATCAGCAACTAAGTGAAAATGGATATATAGTTTCCTTCTTTGATACAGGTTGCGAGATTGCTGACAAAAACACTGGAGACATAAAGCTTAGAGGAATGTGGAAAGGAGGACTCTATGTTGTAGATTGGGAAAGTGGTCAGCAAGCCTCATGCTTCATCGCATTCAACAAAGAAGAAACCAACTGGCTATGACAAAAAAGGCTAACACACTTAAACTTCAAAACTATCAATTATATAGCCAGAAATAACATTGTTACAGGACTGCCCAAAGAAACCTTCAAGAAGGAAGGAGTTTGTAGAGCTTGTTAACAAGGGAAACAGGCAAAGGCGTCTTTCAAATCTAACCCAGAAAAGGCGACATCAAACAGAATCCTTGAGCTGCTGCACATGGATTTATTTGGCCCGGTGGCCCCATCCACTGTAGGTAACAAACATTATACACTGGTTATTATTGATGATTATTCCAGGTACATGTGGGTGAGAATGATGAAGTCAAGATAGTTCTACCGGAGCTGATACTTCGAGTACAAAATGACAAAGAGCCACGGTGAAGAGAATAAGGTCCGACAATGGTACAAAATTCTGTAACGGAGCAATAATGGACTTCTGCACCGACGTTGGGATAGGACATGAAAGGCCCACTGCAAGAACACCTCAACAAAACGGCTTGGCAGAACGGAGGAACAGGACTCTAAAGGAGGCCGTGCGAACAATGCTTGCTGATATAGATCTAGGACAGAGATATTGGGGAGAAGCCGTAATGAATGCATGCTACACACAAAATCGAAGTGGCTTAAATTTTAGATTCAAATAGACTCCCTACGAAATCTACCATGGTCGTAAGCCTTCCTTAGCTCATCTTTGTGCTTTCGGTTCACCATGTTTTATCCATTATAATGGGAAGTCAAAACTAAGTACTTTCTCTCCCAAAGCTGATGAAGGAGTGTTCCTAGGATATGGACATCCATCTCACAAAGGGTATAGAGTGCTTAACAAAACCACCAAACTTGTGGAAATAAAATGCAATGTTATTTTTTATGAAGCTACTTTAGTGCGCAGGACTATGAGAGATCAGAAAGATGTGATTCATGAAACCAATAATGTCAATGATCAATCGAGCTCGAATACTTTCAAAGTAGATTCATGAATGAATCTTCATCTACTCTGGAGACCTCGGCTGATCAGCAAGAAGCCGAGAAGGCCGGTGATGCAACTGGTAATATTGAGGCCACCATAAATCCTCTCAAGGAGATCACAAATCAAGGGGGAACTCAAGAAGGATGAATCAATTAGGAAAACGAAGACATTGCTGAGGACCCCCAAAATCACGAGAGGATCGCTGAAGACAACACTGCTGAGGATAATCAGGAACGAGCTGCTGACGAAAAAAATATCATACAAGCAAATAAAAATCCAGCAGACAACCATCCAGCAGAAGACAACCAAGCAAGTGTAGCTGAAAGTCTAAGTAACCTACAACTTGTTGATGTGCGTGTTTCAGAAAGCTATATTGGAGCATCCACCAGTCAAATCATTCAAGTCTCGGAGCTGCAAAAACCAAAATGGTTGTTGAGAGATCATCCTTCAGAAGCGATACTAGGAGATCTTACTGATCCAATTCGAACCAGACACAGCGCAATGCTAGCCTGCTATATATCTCAGAAGGAGCCTACCAAAGTTGCCGACGCACTCAAATCTGCCGATTAGATCAACACAATGTAGGAAGAACTATCAGAGTTCTCGCGAAATCATGTATGGGATCTCGTAGATCGACCAACATATCAATCGGTGATAGGCACCAAATGGGTATTCAGAACAAGCGTGACGAGAATGGAATCGTCGTTCGCAACAAAGTAACGCTTGTAGCCAAAGGATATGCTCAGTGCAAAGGAATTGACTTCGACGAAACTTTTGCTCCAGTAGCCCGACTGAAAGCAATCAGGTTGTTTCTTGCATATGCTGCTCACCATGGTTTCACTGTATTTCAGATGGACGTCAAGAGTGCGTTCCTGAATGGTGAACTAAAGAAGGAAGTCTACGTGGAGCAACCTCCAGGCTTTGAGCAAGGAAACAAAGTATAAAGGTTGAGAAAAACGTTGTATGGTCTGAAGCAAGCCCCAAGAGCGTGTTACGAGATGCTGTCATAGTTTCTGCTGAAGAATGGATTCAGGAAGGGGAAGATCGATCGGACACTCTTACTACTAGTCCAAATCTATGTGGATGATATTATATTTGGATCTAAGAATCTAACCATGTGTGAAAAATTTGCTCAGCTTATGCAGACTAACTTTCGGATGAGCATGATGGGGAAGATGTCATATTTCTTAGGTTTACAAGTTCAGCAATCCAGCGATGGGATCTTCATTCACCAGAAGAAGTACACAAAGGATCTTATCAGCAAATTATGTCCAGAAAAGACAAAGACCCTATGGATTCCCATGAGCACAACATGTCAAATCTCAATAGACGAAGAAGGCAAATCAGTGGATCTAACAGCATACAGAGGTATTATTGGTTCATTACAATATCTAACAGCCAGCAGGCCAGACATTTCGTATGTTGTAGGCGTATGTGCTAGATATCAAGTGAATCTAAAGAAATCGCACATGGAGTACGCGTGAAGGATTGTCAGATATTTGAAAGGGACATAGTCTTTGGGGATTTGGTATCCAAGAGCAGATGATCTTACACTCGTTGGATATTCAGACTCCGACTTCAGAGGATGCCGAATAGATTGGAAGAGTACGAGTTGGACATGTCAATTCCTTGGACACAAGCTGATAAGTTGGTTCAGCATAAAGCAACATTTTGTAGCAACATCCACAACAGAAGCTGAATACATGGCTGCTGCAAGCTATTGTACACAGGTGTTGTGGATCAAGCAACAGCTTCAAGATTATGAAGTCAGCATCGGATGCGTCCCAATCTACTACGACAACAACAGTGCAATGTGCATCACAAAGAATCCATTGCATCATTCAAGGATAAATCACAATGATATCAGACATCATTTCATCCAAGATCACGTTGAAAAGAAGGATATTTTCGTGGATTACATAAGGACAGAAGATCAGCTAGCAGACATATTCACCAAACCTCTAATAGAAAGCAGATTTAAGGAGCTTTGTCTTAAGCTTGATTTACTGGAGTTAGATGAGGTTGTGGAAGAATGAGTTTGAGCTCTTGTTCTGTTCTTGGATTTATCGAGTTTATGGAGATGATGCGTAATAGAGTGTGTCCAAGCTCACACTCTCCAACAAATTGCAAAGATTTATAGTCGAATTGCTGAGTCCCAGCTCCTAGCAGATTCGGTAAGCAGAATACTGGAGGTTATTTTTTAGCAGACATCATAGAGATTGCTGAGTCCCAGCTCTCAGCATACGAAGAAGACTGCTGAATCAATCTTGGGAAATTCATCAGATACAGGGGAATCAAAATCGAGATTTTTCAGCAGACATCATAGAGATTGCTGAGTCCCAGCTTCCAGTAAACGCACCAGAGAAGAGATTCGTAGAAGAAACAGAGCGACATAAAGAACAAGAAGAAAAAATTCGGTGCCTCGAAGCAAGAAGAAGACTTAAGAATGCAACAAGAAGAAGAAGAAATAGAGGAACAAAGGAAGATCGAGGAATAAGAGAGGATTAGAAGAGAAGAACGAGAGGCATTAGTGGACAACTTCATGAAAGTAACGCTCAAAACTCTCAGAAAAGTGAAGAAACCCACCGGCTCCTCAAGTGCTAAAAATGCTGCTGATTCAGACTCCTCGACTACCAAGAAGTAATTCCTCTACACCTTATAAGTCTTTCGGCATAAACACCATGTTTTTTATTTGGGTGACTGTTTCATGTACTTTACCGCAAGATTTGTTAATTGAAACTAACCCAGGTTAAAGACAACACCTCATTGTCCAACACTGAATTAATTGTTATAGCTGAAATTACACACTCGGTGTAATCAACAAACTGCGTGGATTATTTGATGTGTGTGATATGTTCCTGAATGTTGCTCTATAATTTTGTGTGAATATGTTATATGCTTATCTGGTCAATGATTTGAAAGTCATTTACTTGAAGCAAAATTCTTAATCGAGAAATACCCTTGATATTTTGAGGGGGAACATTTAGGAATTATATGGAGTCTAAGGAGTTGAGACGCTGAGAATAGAATTGATAGGAATATATTGTAATCTCAGTAATCAGCTTTCCCGTGATCACTTAGTTAGAATTGAGGCTTTGATCGCACCAAAAGGGGGAAATAGTTAGGAATATTGTTAGAAATATTATAACCCCTTGATATCAATTATATGTATTTCGGTTTTGGTGCATCAAAGCTTAGTTAATCTAGTTTCTATCAGCTTAGTATCGAGTCAAATTGTAAAAGTCCTGTATAGGATACACTTACTCGAGTTGTAATAGAACTAGAATAGAAGATCGAAGAATTCTGAAGGAATCAACACACTTGAAGATTGCTGAAAATGCTAGTAAAAGGCTAGCAAACGCAGAAGAATGCTGGACGCGCTTAAAAGAATAATAAAGGAGCAAAGCAAGCACATTGTTGAATCTCAGCAGGACTGCTGAGATATCAGCAGACTATCAACTGCCAACAAACACATAACAACAATCAGAACAATACGAAGTCGTGAAATAGAAGGATTCAAATCACAAAGAAACCTGACGAATCATAGTGAAGGATAATCAACAGACACAAGGAAGGTTTCCAGATTCAAACTAAAAGATCCATTCTGACAAAGACGGCTATGAATAGGAGAAACACCAATCAAAGACAAAGGAGACTTGAAGAGTCACTGTACTTCACAGGAAAAAAAGGACGGAGATTGGCGAGCAAACACTCTATGTCTAACGGACAAGATTCAAAACAGTCGTTTGAATCTTCACCTATAAATAGGTGTTATCAAAGGGAGATTGAGAGGTTCGCGAAAAATCTACAACTAAGAAATAAGAAAAGATATTAATACTCTTAATCCCACGCGAACTCACATCCGAGCTTATATTTGATTGAAGCTTTACACAAGCTTTCATATTCAAAGCTCGAGACCTCTGAAGTATTACTTCTAAGGCTAACTTTGGAATTCTTTCTATCCTAGAAAGAATCTAGCAGTCACCTTGCTCTGCAAGCGTGATTATCACGGGCAACTGCCAAACAAGGAAAGGTTCTGGGAAGAACTATAAAACTCCCAAGGTCGATGTCCGAGGAGAAGGGAGGTTTGTCCTCACTCTAAGGAGTGTCAAAGTGAAGATTAAAGACCGAGGTGCTTGAAGGTGTGCACTGACCAGACGGAGGAGCTGCTCAACGTTAGAGATCAAGCTTGACCTTGTGATCAATCAATAGTGAATTTTCAGTCAGGAGGACTGAAGAGTGGACGTAGAAAAATTGTTCAAACCACTATAAATCTTGTGTTCGCCTACTATTTTTATTTTGTTACATATTGCTTACTTTGAAACTCAACACACCAAGTGTTGAAGCAAGATTTGCAACAAACCTAACGAATACTCGAGCTTAAATACATTTGATAGACACTTGCTAAGTCTTGATCTTAGTTAGATAAGTGCAAGATATTATTAAAACTTCCGCTGCAAATATTGATACTCTGATCAGGGAGCAACAAGCTGTCGCTGAGAGAAATGGCTAACGTCACCAAGTTTACGAGCCCAAGTTTCTCAAAGCATTTCTAACACGCGCATAGAGACAAAGAAGACAATGTCAGAGGAATGTTTCACAAGGCTAGGCTTTAAGAATGAAAATTAATTAAAGTTTGATACCCTGGTGCGCAACCAGTTGTGATTCATCGGACTGGTAGAGTCGTTCTAACATAAAGCTGCAAGTCAATATCCATTGTCAGAAAAGGATTGAGCAGGTGCAGAACTTCAAGAAAAATACTTTGTCCTTCGCAGAAAAGAAAGGCACTGGATTGGACAACATCCATATTGTCTCTAAACAACTACAAATTTCAAACCTCGCCCACTTCGTCTATAAATTACTGATCCAACATACAACCGAAGAAATTAACATGAAAGCAATTCCATAAAATTGCAAACTCAAGCTTTCAACCGTCAAGGCTTTTCTAAGCTTACTGTGTCCCATTTTTGGACATGAGACTCGTAGCTTTTCATCTCAAGTTATTTTCTCGGTGTTCTTACAACAGTTGTTGCCTATCTCCAAGCAGTAGTAACTATCACAGACATCTAGTCGCAAGTTTGACAGTTTTGGGAAGAACTCGAAAGCTCCCAAAGTTCCAGAAATGAGGCTGCGTGGTGTGCCCGTTTTTAGGAAATTTGTTAGAAATTTCATTATATTATATTATTTTGGTGGGTCAAAGTATGTAAAATCTATCTTAGGTTGTCTCTAGATTAAGCTCAGTATAGTTTAAAATGTAAAGTCTTGTATAGGCTTTTTATCAAGTTGTAAGTAGGATCATATCTGAATATCAGACTGATGAATCAATTTGGGATGCGCAAGACTCAACAGACTAAGGTTCGAACCGAACTTACTAGTCTGAGATACATGAGTTTGAACTGACAAGTTTAGACCACCAAGTACCAGACTAAACATTTTGCAGGACGAGTATTATGGCAAAAGATGCAATTGCTGTAATGGATCATTTGGGCTCGAAGAAAGCTCATGTGTTTGGTCATTCAATGGGTGAGTGTTTGACTTTGAATGGTCTAGTTGTCACGATTGACTCCAATCTTCTACGACTTGGCGTTCTTGATATTGAAATTTAGTGGACCTCCTAGATGGATGTTGGCAATTTCCGAAGAATGGATTATTGTTTGATCTTGTATGAAATCATTCATATTGAATAATATATTTTAATGTTTATCTAGAATCAGTCAAAAATGGTTAAGGTTTCTGACTACTGTCACGAAAGTTTGACTGGGAATTACAGAATTTTGGAGACTCTCATTTGCATATGATCGACTTTTTCTTGTCAGTGAGTCATTGTTCTAGACGTGAGCTACTAAATAATGATGGCTCGATGAGTTGCATTCTCAATCTTACAAATATCTAACCACAACCTAGTTGATCCCATTGTCCGTTTGCCTGATTGATTTCTTAAAATACAAGTGCTATGATTGCTTGTAAGCTTGCTGGAATGGTCTCCGAAATAATTTCTTCTTTAGCTTTGTTAAATGTAACTGGTGGAGGTTATGACTGCTTACCAATAATATCTTCCGACGAGCTCGTGCTCGTCGTGATTCTTGGAACGATCCCGGGATTTTTGGGGTTGGTTAGGGTTTCCAACGGTTATACACCGCTAGACTTTCTTGAGGTGTCGTGCCCTCCTCACCACTGACCCTTAAACGTGGTCGGTGTCGAGAAGCTCTCGGAGTCAACGTTGATCTCCTGCTTTAAGCGATTTCGAGTCTTTCCTAATCCGAGCGAGCTTGTAACTTTTAGGCCGACAGTTGTTTGGGAAGTTGAGTTTAATAGGTCTGGACCTTTGGAGCCTGGCCACAACAAACTAATAAAAAATTATAATAATTTATAGTACATATTAATAGTTATCTAATATACTATATATTTATTTTTGAAAAGTGATTTTGGGGTGAAAAGTTTCTTGGGTGGATTTTGATTTTATAAATTTATATATAGATTAAGTACATTTACTAATTTTGTATTATTTAGCTCAGTTAATTAGAGTGTGGTTCTAATAACGTGAATGTAATAAATTATATAGATATATATTAGCATATTATTTATATAATATTTTCTAAATAAAGATTTGGTGGTAAAATATAACTAATTTGATTAATAATATCTTGTACAATGACTTTTATAATATATCTCAACTTATTATTAAAACAATCTCCGTAAAAAGCCATAGATAATTGAATATATCTTTTTGATGCATCCCAATTTTATGTTTGATATGCTGAAGCTAAAAAGTTTTATTTTCTTATCTAAAAAAGATTTATCATTATTTAAAAAAGAAGTAAGATATTAAAATAAATATATAATACAAAATGGGATTCATTCTGGCTATATTTATAGTGAAGGGTCTAACTTAGTTAATAATTAAAGTGAACGCTAAGATTTTAATTTGATGGCTACAATTTATCTATTTTGTACTCAAATGTAGTAATTTTTAGAAACTCTTGAACAAAATAGTCTAGATTTATTTATAGAGTTGTGGATGAAGTGTAAGAGTAAAAACAATATAGAAACGAAGAAACAAAATAATTGAGATTACATAAATTGAGACGAAAATAATATTTTTAGTTGTAGTCTTGTAGAGGCCTCTTTCAATAAGATAATATAGGTTCATATTATTGCTTAGACTAACTCACACCAATAAAATAAAATAGGTTCATATATTGCTTAGATTATTCACACTAATGACATAGTATCAAGGTCGTGAGAAAAGATAAAAGAAATTTAAATAAAATATTGTTTGAAAAGACGATCTAGTTGGATGGCAACCTTTACTTTTATTTTGGACATTCAATGAATTGATCCCAAATGGTAGTAATTGATTGAATGTCCCGGTTTTATATGAATTAACATATAAATAATTTTATATTTTTTATTAAATGTTCAACATAAATATAGATTGATATCAATAATATATTATTGGAAGTTAAAGTAATTTAAATTGGATTTGAGTCATTGATGAGAATAAAAATTATTGTGAATTTGACATTGTATATGTAGAAAGATAAATTCATATTTTATTGAATAGACTGAATTGAAATAATGGGTATAAATAATCTTAATGTACCATGTTATATTTCCAATGGTAAAATAAATTTATCTTTAAATTCATCCAAACCCAACCACAATAATTTTACATGATTTAATAGCAATCATCCAACCACAATATTATTTAATTATTTTAAATGTTCAAATATAATCATTCATTCATCAATTAAATATTTTTAAAAATTCAATGTACAAATATAATTATAATTATTAGTTTTTTGTAAAATCATTCATTCATTTTTTTGAAATATTGAATTAGAAAAAATACAAAATATTTGTGATATTTATATATTTTAATTTTGAAAAATTAAAATTTTAAAAAATATATAGCAAAATTAGGATCTATTTGTAGAGAATTAAAAATCATGAATTTCGGTATATTTATTTATTTATAATATTAAAATATACTCAAATTAAACAATACTACATAAATAATTGTTGAACCAATGAGATGGTGACAAGTGTCACCACCCCATTGGCCCAACAATGAAAAAGGTGAGGAAACCTTGAGGTCTCTTCATGTTTGAGACCGGACCTGATCTAGTCTGTTTTGGCCAAAATTTTATATTTTCTTTTTTTTTTTTATAAGAAAAAGGTCAGGTGGAGGGACCTGAGCGCTGTTATTTCCGGTGTCATTCCCCAAAAAAATTAGCAAATCCTGAATGCAGTTCCCTAAACTCTAAGCTTTTTTTTTTTTTTTTTTCTGAATTTTTCTCCTAATGGAAATGCATATCTTTTTTGCATATATATTTTATATTCCAAAATACTAATTAAGATAAAAAAAATATTAAATTTAATGAATTAAAAATTATGTCAACTTTAGTCAATTTACACGATAATAAAAACAATAATCAAATTGAATGCATGCCTTTTCTTCTTAGACGAAATAATAATAAAATAGTGGTTTATGTGATTTTGAATTTTTGAGTTAAACTTTATTTGTACGTTAATAATAACGCAGTGGTTTATGTGATTTTGAGTTAAAATTTTTTTGTGTGAGTTAATGTAAATTAAATATATGAAACCAAACAAAAAAAAAAGTGCCTGAATGATCAGCCAACTAAACAATTCTTGATTCAGTCATAAACCATAAACATATCACAAATCCACATCTCCTTTCTCACTTCTAATTGAACATCAAGTTCAATTTCTGTATCAACACTCACAAACTAAACCTTCAAATAATCAAACACAAAATAATGAAAAAATCACCTCAAAAAACCTCCCCACTAAAATCAGCTGCATAAACCTTCACCGTATCTCTCAAATCCCCAACCAAATCACGCCCTTCAAAGAACTGCATCATCTTCTTCAGCTCCTCATCTCCAAGATCATCCACAAACGGCCGGATGGGGATGGCGTTTTCGGGCTGAAACTGGTAGGAGTTAGGGTTATCATCAACAATCATCACCCTGCTGAGCTCCCTCCCAATCTCAGACAAATCCTTCACAAACTTGCCATCGACGGCCTTGCACGCATCTCGATACAGCCGATGCGAAATCAGCTTCCTCCAGTCCAGCCTATCCAGCACCAGGGAGGCGTATTCCTCAATCCCAGCAGTGAACACAACGATCTCAAACCTCCCACTCAAGTAGGCCAAAAACTCATCCACAAACGGCCTTTTCAAGACGTAGAACTCGGCCTTCTCTCCTTCGATCACCGGCCTCACCACGAAATCGTACCTCTCTGGGGGAATGCTAGCGGTGGAATGCACCAGCGTCTCGTCGAGATCGAGAAATATGGTGCTTTTGTGGGGTGGGAGCAGAGGAGGGAGCGTGACCTTTTCCTTGTCTTCGAACAGAGACCTTCGGACGGCGGCGATGTCGGGGGGATTCGCAGGGGTTTTCTCAAGGATTTGGTAGCCCTTCTTGCGTGGGGTTTTCTTTGGGGTGGCGATGCGGGCTAGTTTCGTGAATATCTTGATGAGGCGGCGGTGGCAGGTGTAGATGGATTTGTTGATGGAAGCAACCACCACGGAGGCGGAGGCGGCGGCATTCTTGATCGGTGACTTCCTGCGGCTGCGGCAGTGGGAGTTGGGGAGGTTTCTCCGATTCTTGAGAGATTTTGTTGGGGTTCTCTTGACTATCTTGGCCACCATTTTTTGGAGAAGAGCAGAAGCTAGAACGAGAGAGAGGGAGAACGAAGCAGTCGATTTGATAAAAAATTTAAACAAGATGATTTTAAAATTAGGTTGGGTTCAACGGTCGGATTTATCTAGTGTGGAACCAAACCAAAGGCTAAACGAAAGAAAAAGTAGATATAGACGTTGAATGCGAACAGCTGGCGTCGTTCAAATTTATTTCGCGGGGATACCGTATCTGCTGCATTTAATTAATTTTCTATTATCATCGGAAAAGATGGGTTCAAATCGAATTATACCATTAAAAGCTTGTTAAAGATACCCACAAACTGAAATTAGCTCAAAGACCAGATGGCCCGATTAGCTTGAGCTAAAATGATGATTGTTCCGATTTATTCGAGTAGAAAAATATATGCACAACGAAAATGAAGTTGATTGTTCGGTAAGTTTGCACTTATCCAAGTTGAGGGTGACGTGTCAGCTGGTTTGTCAAATTTAGAGTTCAGGTACTTAACGTCAAGTATACTTAGTGTCAAAGAGTGTTGAGTTTTAAATGAAAGTAAACTGACAGTATGTAATAAAGCAGTAAATGACAAGGATTTATAGTGGTTCGGACCAAAATGTCCTACGCCCACTCTTCAGACTCACGGTCAGGTAATCCACTAAGCTTAGAACTTTACAGGTGCTCCTACGATCTATTGTTTGTCGTGAATGCCTCGTCCACCGATTCACAAATGCACTCGCCTGGTCCTTACTCATTCTACGCTTCGCAGCTCCTTAGAGTGTGGGTGCACCACTCAGTCTCCTCGTAGCCAGAATAGGGTGTTTATAGTTCTCCCTTGAACTGTTTCCTTGGCGGCAGATTGCCCGTAAGAATCAGAGTACAAGACGTACTTGACTATTGTAGTCTTTCTCGGAGAGAAAGACTACCAAGAAATAACTCAAGAACACTAAGGTTCTGAGTCTCGTGTTCACTGAAGTGACACACAAAAAGCTTGAAAAGCTTCGAAAGTGAGTAGTAAGCTCGGTACAAGTGTTCGCTTCTAGTTCCCAACTATTTCGATTTATTTTCGGTACCGTAACCTTATTATTGTTGAAATATCCGGTATTTATAGCCATGGAATAGAAGGTTTGAAATAAATGCCCATTAGAGACAAATTGGAAGATGTCCGATCGGATGTCTCGTTGGCTGTTGCTCTAGGCGGGTAGGTGGTGCTTTTCCAGATGTTCGGCACCTGCTCTGCCTTTTTCTGACAGTTCGTCTTTGTGTCAGAATGACAATATTCGTCAGTTTGAAGAATCTCGGACTGATTGTCCTAGGTAACGAAACATGGTGGTTCGTGCTTGCAGACTTTATGGAATCTCCAATCCTTAAAGTTTGTACTCTTCAGTACGTTCCTCAATTGATCCTCTTTGTCTCTCTGCGCTGGGACCTGGACATGGAAATCCATGCTGGTGGCGTCATACTTACAACTCCATGCTGGTGACGTCATCCATGAGTGTATGTTTGGTCCCTATGCTGACAAGTTTGATATACTGATTTGGACCATACTTACTAATCAAACTCATATTCTCCTAGACTTGAACGTTTGGCTCAAACTTTTATCTGTTGAGTCTTTGCGCATTCCAGACTGATTAACCAGTCTGGTGTTCAGATTAGTTACAACTTACAACTCAATATTTGATCCTATACAGGACTTTACATTTTTTACTATACTGAATCTATCTAGAGACAATAATAAGATGGATTTAACATATTTTGATACGATCCTTGCCGGATTGTTTAGATCGCAGCTCAGGAACTTGAACGAATTGACTCGGACACAACGCGGAAGCGAATTAAAGTTGATACGATGGAAGGATCCAACACCTTTGGATTCGAAAACCTTCAAGTACCATAGTCTAGAATAAATCTCCTACGACCCAAGAAGCAAATTGATCCAACAACGAAAGATATAATTCGAAGACACCACCAACGAATATGATTGTCCGATTGATTAGTCGTGATTGAAACCCTATGGATAATACATAATTTCGAAATTAAGCCTTCAGAAATTAAAGGAGAAAACCTCACAATTTTTATTAAAATCTGAACACTGAATAAATTGTTCAATAACAAGGTCTATATATAGGCAACTTAAATCCTAAACTATTAAGGTAATTAAATTCGAAAATTAAAGAAATAAATTCAAAATTTAATGAAACAAGGCATAAACATGTTGACCCAAAATGACTGAATAAATTAAACTAAGTCCAATCATTACACATAATTAAATTAATAACTTTTGGATCTTTGTTTAATTCTTCCAACACCATTTGATCCTTGAAAATATTTGCAGCCCAAATGTCTTTAATCAAGAAACTCAATCTAGCCCTCAAAGTCCTTGTTCGAGCTCTAGTCATCGGCCCACTAGGAATGTAGACTGGATCGTCTCTCACAACTGCTACTTGGGCTCCATCATATTTTGACCCACCAAAGCATAATAAAATAAGGAAATTTCTAACAAATTTCCTAACAAATGCGGGTTATGGTTGGCTCGATTGACCGATTAATTTTTTTTATTAATAATTTTTATCATAATTATATTACCAAAATTTACTTATATTATTCAATATCAAATTTTTTAATTAAATTTTAAGTTACATACTGTTGAGGTTCGTTTTGTACGGATATGGGACTCCAGGAACTATAGATCCAAATGATATAGAAAATGGCAACGGATAATATGCAAAATAGAAATAAAGCAAACGTAAATGAGTGAGAGAACGTGACTTAAAGAGTATGACGGAGTACACGGGCGGATGATTGGCCCGGTGAAGTTGATCTCGACAGGTCCGGTGGGTACAATTTGAAATAAGAGCTTATGAATAGGTGAATAACAACGCGCAGCTTAACCGCATAATACGTAGATAGATGCAGGGGCTATTTATAGGGGTTCAAATGCATTAGGGTTTCCTAGATTCTTGTGGGGTCCATTGGGTAGCGAACTCCAGTTTTATCAGGGTAGTTGCGGCACTAGCCTCCAATCACTACCGAGATTCTCGCGAGCTTATCCCTTCGTCGTCTGGTGACTTCCTTGATCGATTAATAGCCATCTCTTGACCATTGAACGTTCTTTTTTGGTTCGTCTTTCTAGTGGAAGTCTCTACTTTCATCGAACTGCCTTCTCGCCAGGTCAAATTGCTTTTGTCGAACTCCTCCATACTTGCAGATTGCCCTCCATCGGGCCAACTTTCTACTCGGCCTGCAAGAGTGCCGATGGGCCGACTGAAATAAATCAAAATTGACCCGAATTCTGACCTGCTTTAAAAAATTAAGAAAAGAATATAAATTGGACAGAATTCGAGTTCGAACTCGGGTTAGAATCATACAGACAACTCCAACCCAGGACCTACCGTCGAAACTGACCCCAATCATTTTTAAACCCTAAATCCTTCGTGAATCAAACATCACACATATCATAGTCGGCCTCCTTCCTTTCTCAGTTCCCCTCATTCACGATCGGTCGGCATCATGGAACACCAAAATTAGGTAATTACTGAGATGTTTACTCATTTTATAATTTTTGGCATCCAAAGTGTGTGAATATGCCCGATTTTTTCCATTTTTTCCCATTTAATTCACCACTATATTTGTCAAAATTTTTGTTTTGTTTAATCGAATTATTGGATGGTTTGTTGATTTGTAGGATGGGAAATTCAATTTAATAGTTAATTTTGTCCTTATTGTGTCAACTTGTTTTTTTAATGCCGAAATAGTATGAAATTATGTGCCTCAAATATTTTGGTGAATTTTGTTCATTTTATTTAATTGTTGGATGATTTAATATATGTGTTGAATGTGTTGGACAAAAAGGTGCAAATTCGTATGTAATTATGTAATTCGTATGTGCCCCGAATATTGATATTATGTTCAATTTTATGTAACTGTTTGATAACTTGATGATATATGTTGAATTTTTTGAAAAAAATGTTGAATTTTGTTAAATTTATTATTTTTGCAGCCTCAGTAGATTAGAGCAGTTTGTATGGTGCATCTATAAAAGTAAATTTATACACTAAAGTGACTAATTTGCAAATCATTCATGTGACTTTTGGTTCACTAGGAGGTCAAGGGTTGGTTAACCAATTCATTAATGATCCTTTTGGTAAATTACTAGTTTGGAGAAATAATGGTCCTAGTGCCTCTCAACCATTAGTAGAGCTATTAGGTTATCAAATTAAAAGTCCAAAAAATAATTCTTTATGTTTCAATATTGGTGGACACGTTATTGAATTTGGTGTGAAGGAGTTTGCATTAGTTACTAGGTCTGTTTTTGGATCTAGTGTTTTTGATCCTTGTGGTGACCATGATCATTCTAGTACTTCTGTTTTTTTATATAGTTTGTGGGGGTAAAAATATTACTGTGAGGGAGTTTGACAAAGTTGAAGGATAAAAAAATAGATAATAATGAATTGTACTTGAAGGTGGCTAACATATTAGCCATGTGGAATTTTGACCTAGGACTATCTGAAAAACGTAAGATAGAGGGTTGGGTTTATGTGTTAGTCGAATATTTGGGTAGATAGAGTTCATTTCCATGGGGGCATATGCTTTTCAGTCTTTATGTTACTATCCAGACCTTGCCCCACCAGACTAGATGGCATCAATGGACTCAACTTCACTTTAGGAGGACCCGTTTGGGGTGCTACATGTATAATTTTGCTTTTGTTAAAGAACATATTGAATAATTAGTAAAAATATTGTCATTTTATAATGGTTACGAATAATTCTGTAGATGTGAGCCTATGAGGCGATTCTGCAGTTGGGTGCTGCCTGCGCTATTTAGTGAAGGCTTGATGCCCTTCCTCAATTTGTGGAATGGGAGTTTACCGGGCCGAAAACCATTAATTGGTCTCAAGTCTTTATTGAACGGGTATATAATTTTTATTGTGATTTTATGATTCTTTAATATTCTAGATTTGTTTAATATTTTAGTAACAATTAGTTTTTTATGGACAACTAAATATTTACTCCAATTTGGTGTCATCTCCTAATGAGCTCGTAATATTGTATTATACATCTCTGGAGATGGACAATCAAATTGGGGTACAATTCCGACTGCCTGAGAATCCAGTACGGGGTGTGAGGAGACGAGTTGATATAACACACAGTTAGTCAGGATCTCAGGCACAAGATCATGGAGAGATGGAGGCATAGTCGATGAAGAGGGGGGGGGGACCTCATCTGGAGGGAGGATCACAGTCAGAGCCGGAGACCTTTAGAGCGTCATGTAGACGCACTCGTCAGAGGCATCATGACTCTTCATCTAGTGGTGATTCCTGGGACAGTAGGAGACATCATAGGTCTAGCATTGTTTTGGACATTATCTGGACTGTTATTTATAAGGCATTGACAGAGAGGGTGATCCCCCTAGTTACCGACCTATATCGTGCTTCTAGATGTCGTCACTACACAGATGTAGACGCTGAGGCCTTCAAACAGGCATCAACTCGTGATTAGAGACGTAGGGCTCAGACAGATTAGGAGAAGCCGAAGAGGAGGAGTATGTCTGTTGGGGATCAGATATGTAGGCAGGAGTAGTAGGAGAGGAGAAGTAGGAGAGGAGTCAAGAAGAGTAGGAGATGAGGAGGAGGAGAAGTGTGTCTGGTGGCGAGACCAGTTTGAAGCAGGAGGAGCCGAGGGGTACGAATATTGCTAGGGGTAAGAGACCGGTACTCCCTGAGGAAGAGTGTCAGAGTGTGTCACTGTGATCAGGTAGTTCGGGATATAATTTTAGCTGACATGTCTGATTCTGATGATGTTGTGTCACATCATCTTGGTCCTGAAGAGACCAATAGTCAACCGAGATGTATCATTACTGATCGGAGTCAGTTTCTATCCCTTCTAGCATTCGGCATTTCAGATCTGGTAAGTATTATTAATTATTTTCTTATGTGAACATTTATTTGTTTATCTTTAACTTATTTATATTTTTTTTATCTTATACTACCGGATGATGGACGTCCACGGGGGATCATAAAGATGTGCATTTGAATTACAATGAGAATAGAATGGGTGGTCCCGATGCAATCAGAGAGGATATGAGCGGAGCTTGGTAGTTACCACAGACATTTTTCACTGCGGTGAAGAATATGAACACAGATATGCCTCCAGAGGTGGTTGATTGGTATGTTCAAGTATTGCAGATGAGGTTGAATATGATCGATGAGAAAGTTCGTGTGGTTCGGCCAAATTTCTTTGTAAGTGTCGTTTTCAACCATTTATTATTTTCTGGATTATTTAACAATAAGATCTTATATTGTTTTATCATTATCATGAATTGATGAGACATTATTATCGTCCATCTGTTCGAGGATATCGTGGAGCAGCAACACTCAACATTGAGCCAGACTTCCTAATTGAATTCATTGAAGGGAAAGATGTTTAGTCAGAAGAATATTTGATGCAGATACAGTAACTACTACTCCCTCTGTCCCGGTTTACTTGTCCCGAATTGAAATGACACAATAACCAATATTTGAAGTAATAAGGGAATTTAATGGTGTATTAGTGGGTGGAGTGTTTATTTAATTTATTTATTTATTAAAAATGGCAAAATGGAAAGAGAGATAAAAGAGTTAATTAAAGTAATTTTAATTAATTTTCTTAATTTGAGTCTATTATTTACTATTTTAGGAAATGAGACAAGTAAATTGGGACGAACCAAAATGAGACAGTTTCTGGGTTTACACCCTCACAAGTTCAAGCCTCACCGCGTCGGTGAATTTTACGTGAATGCAATTGTTGACAAGGAAGGAAAATTCTTCAGAACAAGGTCAACAAGGTTCTGATGCTTATCAATGCCGATACTATTGCCAATTTTTTCCATCTACCCAACACTGGTGAACACATCGCCAATTACCTAAAGAATGATGATGGGGCAAGGCAGAGGCATTGGAATGCTTGGAAGAAGCCAGAGCACAAAGACATATTCAAGCCAACGACAAAGGTTTCCGAGTTGAAGCCTTTTTACAATACTCTAAGTGAGATAACACTTAGAATGATCTACTGCGGTGCAGGATCCTTCTCAGAATTGAGTCAACCCAAGTACGTTGTTATGATGGTGTTGGATGATGGCCCAGGTGGGAACTGGGCTGAGTATGGCCGTATTCTTGCGAATGCCAGAAATAATGAGACCATCCGGAAGACCAAAAAATTCAAGTCCGGTGTTGGTTTCGGGCTGAAAATCAATTACCTGATAGAGCAACTGATAGGTCTTAGGAAAGAAGGGGAATACCTGGTCTCAACTGATTTCCTACCTCAAAAAGATTAGATTTACCGTAAAACAGAAGAAGGAGATGATGATGGAGATGATAATAATGGAGGTGATGATAATAAAGATAGCGATGTAAATCAACAGGAGGATGGTGTTGATCCGGAAGTTGATGTTGTTGATGAGTTTAGCTCACAGCCTGTTAAAGGGAAACAAATACAGGCTGTCTCGACACAGAAGAAAAAGAGAAAGAGAGGGAGGTTAGTACTAACGAGTATTTTGGAGGAAGAAAGGAAAAGGAGTAAGAAGGGCAAGAAGACTGAAACTCTTGAAGGAAATCCAGAAGATGGGACAGTACCTATTGTGGATCTTCAAAGCCCAACTCATTCAACAAGGGATCCTCCTCCTCGACAACCTTTCACTCCTTCAACATCTTCTAGCAGCTCAACTAACAAGGCTCACCAACCCATGCTTGAAGCACATATGCAGATTACCCAGACTGTCTTAGGGACAGGGGGAACAGTTTCAGAACTGCCAGCCCAGGAAACTCTCAACTAAGATCTGCAGATGACAGTTGTTGCTAATCAAGATCTACCTCCTCAGAAAACTGTTGTCGTGCAAAAAGAGCCAGTCCAGAAAACTGCTGCTCCGCCAGTTAAATGAACTGTCAAGCAACAATCATTGCAAGAAACCATTGCTAAGAAATTACGTCTTTCAGAAACTGCAGCACAAGCAGTTGACGAAATATATCTCGAGTTTATTCTCTGCAGGATTGATGAGAATCGTGCTACTCTTGTGAGGATACAAGATCTTCAAATCTGGCTCAATACAAAGACAGATGAGATCCAACTGGATCTTTTAGAGCTTGAAGATGAAAGGGCAAAAGAGATGGAGAGACTACGGAGAGAAGAAGAAGACAGGCTCAGGAAATAAGATGAGGCCGATCTATCTCAAGCCATCCGACTTTCTCATACCATAACCCTTAGTATCACTGCTGCTCAAGCACTGGAGATTCTATGTGTGCGAGCATTGGCCAAATGCTTTCTGCAAATCCAGTTCATACGTCGTTGCCAACATGTGAACACATACTCTGAAAGAAAAGCCCTTCTAGCAATAGAAGACGAGGCACAAATGAAGAAACTGGAGGAAGAAGCCGGACGAAAAAGGCTAGAAGTAGAGGATGAAAAGAAAAGGCTAGAGGCTGAGGATGCTGCTGAAAAGCAGACGAAGGGTGACGAGAAAACATCTGCTGAGCTCAAAAGACTAGAAGAAGAACAAACAACTGCTGAACTAAAGAGGAAAGAAGCAGAAGAAGCTGCAGAAGCCGAGCTGAAAAGAAAACAAGAAGAAGAAGCTGCTGCAACTGTTGATGTAAACAAAAAAGAAGAGGAAGCTACGACTGAAAGAGCAAGAAAAGAAGAAGAGGAAGCCGCCGCATTTGCTAACCAACAGCTGGAGATGTACACTGCAATATCTCAGAGCCACACCAAGGAAAACTCAAAAGCTCTTGTTGTTTCTCAAGACACACAGCCCCTTGATCCCATCTCTGTAGCAGCACCTGCTCAAGCCATTGATGCTGTGAGACAGGAATTGAATCAATATTTCCAATCTTCCATGCTCTTAATTTTTTATTTTGTTAAAAAGGGGGAAGAAAGGAGAGATAAAGCTATGAAGGTGCAGTTGAAAATGATGGAGAGGCGAGAAGAGGAGCAGAGATTGCGGGATGAGCAGATAAGAAAGCAATTGGAAGCAATAAAGGCTACCAGAGAACAAGAGTTGAAACTCTTCATGGAAGTGACCGCAACTCTTAAGGCACAAGCTGGACACTCCACCTCTGCTGCAACTTCTTCAAAGCCAAAGGACGCGAATCCCTCAAATCAAGAAAATGAGAAAGACAAGGATTAGGACAAGCAATAAGAGTAGTTTTGTATATCTGAACTTTTTTTGTGTCTCATTACCGCAGTTTTAAAACTTTTCATGTACTTGTAATCGAACACATATAGTGAAAAGTGAAAAAATGTTGGTTTGAAGACAACTACTCATTGTCTCTTACCTTGATTCTTGTTTGTCTGAATTCACACATTCCAGTGTGATCAGCAATCCTTTTCTCTTATCGCTCTAATTTGATTTATATTAATCGAGAAATATCTCTCCCTTTCAGGAGAAGATCAATTAGAGTCGGTCGAGTGTAGAAGAAGCACAGTTCTGACTAGTGTTAGATTGACAAACTTTGTAAACTCAGATCAACTGGATCTTCTTGCCGACTTAGATAGACTTAGAGGTATGATTTTGACAACATCAAAAAGGGGGAAATTATTAGGTGTTGATGTTTGAATCCCACCTTTAATTTGATGTTTTGATGTGTCAAAACTGCATACCAAAGTCTAGGCCATTAGAGTTATTACCTCATATAATCCTTGTATAGGAAAATCGAGTTGTAATAAGTCTAGGAGAAGAGAAGAAAACTGTCAAAAACTGTAGAACAGTTTTTGAAACAGAAAGTCATCCAGACAACAAGAACTGCCAAAGAGTAACGAGTGGAAAAAAACTGTGCAGACGGTTCCTAACTGTCAAGGACGAGGAAAATGAAAACTGAGGACACAGTTTTCATGAAACTGCTCACGATGAAAACAACACGTGAAAAATAAGGATACAAGCAGTCATGAAGAAGCGTTGAAGATTCAAATGACGAGGAACAAAGGTATCCTCAGTTGACTGCAGTACAACATTGTTGGAGTCTGACGCAAAAGACAAAACTGTCTTTGTTAAGTCATGTAATCTTGCAGAAAAAGTGGAAAAAGTAGAACAGTAGGTTTGCTACAGCAGAGAAGAACGAGCGTTGACTGGTCATCGACCATCTTGTCTCTACCGACTATTTTCTGGAAGATTCATCTACAAATAGTAGGAGGATCAGAGACAAACATATATCCAATCGAGCACTTAAAAAGCTTGTCGTTACTCTGCTAGTTTGATAGTTCAAAGTTCTCTATAATCTTTCAGGATATCCGTGGTTCACTTCGTGAACACGAGGCCTTCAAGCTTTCCTAATCTTACAAAATCTTCCGTGTGGTTGTTCACACATGAGGATTTAGTCACTCAGACTAGATCTACACTCTTGGTGTTGTTACTTCCCAAGGAAGAACACAACAACCAGACTCTCTAAGGAGAAGAAGGTTATTTCGGGCATCTGCCAACCATTGTAAGTTCTGGGAAGAACTCAACCATCCAACCCACCGGAGAAGGAAAAGGGAGGTATGTCCTCATTCCATCTCTGACGACCACCAGTTCCGAGGAGACTTCGAGGAGTTGCCTGGTTTCGAGGAACTAAAGAAGGAGTGAAGAACATCTGCCTAGGCGAGTGATCCGGTTCACTACGAACGGTGGCTTTTGTGGTGTTTGGCTATAGATCGTAAAGAGTGTATACTTCATAACCTTAGTGATTTCTGGGTTAATTTCCGAAGAGTGGGCGTATGACTTAAGGCTCCAAACCACTATAATATCCTGTCTTATTTACTGCGTTACTTATTCTCAACATCATACAGTTTTCGATTGTGCTTTGAAACCTTCAACACTTCTTCAAAGTGTTGAAGCGTATAACTTTTAATATAGTTTAACTGTAAACTGGACACTTGATAAAACTGTTGACTAATTTAAAACGGCCTTTATAAACTGTTGGATAAAACTGAATTGCCGATTTAAATTCGAGAGTACAAATATAACTGATATAACTTCCGCTGCACATTGAAACTAACTTTGATTCAGGACCAACACTTAGTAAGGGTAAAACAGTCATTATAAAAAATAAAAGGTTAAATTGAACCATTTTTAATAATTAAAGTGTGTAACTGAGCCAAATAATCAGTGAGTGGCTTATTCAATCCTACCTGAATAGTCCGACGGGTCAAATTAACCATTTTCCCTTTTGTTTATCTTGCCCTTCTAGATCAATTAAGGTTAGATTCTTTTTAATTTATCAAAGAAATTATTTAATTTCCTAGGTTGATAAATTATGGACGAACTAATTCCAGTTTTCTAAAATTGATCGTGTAATATGGTAGGGATTTTATTTTGTCGTTCTTTTATTAGTGAGATGATTCTAATAATTATATTCTTAATTAGGGGTGTAAATGAACCAAACTGTTTGTGAGCTACTCGGATCTCGACTCGATAAAAGCTTGTTCGAGTTCGTTTAATAAAGCTCGTTTATCAAACGAACTAAACTTGAACATCATAGTATTCGACTCGTGAGCTCGTGAGCAGGTTCATTACCTAAAATTAGTAAAAAATATAAAATAATTACATTTATAAAAATAATATTTTCATGATTTAAGAATAACAATAATGATAAATCTTTCTAATAATGAAAATTTTAAGAATTTGAACATGAATATAGTATTAATTTTGGAATAAATAACTTTTTTCTTCAAAATAATAATGAAAATTTAAAATATATTCTAAATTTAGAAAGTTCGTTTAGGCTCGATTAAAGTTCGTGAACATTAAAGTATTCGATAAAAAAGCTCGAAGCTCGACTAGAAACTAAACGAGTTAAACTTGAGCACGTCACTACTCGACTCGACCCGGTTCAATTACACCCAATTCTTAATGACAAATTAGTTAGTTGTATATAATTATGTTTTTATTATTGAAAAGAAATATCCTTTATGAAACAGTTCCCTCAAATTATAAATAATTAATCTATTATCATCAAATGTTAAATAAGAATTTATGTATTGACTTTTTGTTTCGCATGGCTTCGTAAAGAGTTTTATTAATTAGTTTAACTTCACTTAGAACATGGTGATTTTATAAAAGAATATTTTATTTGAGTTATTCGATTAATCACCCAAAAATTTACTTAAGCCAATTGAAGGAAAAAACCTAGATATTTTAATTAGTTGTTAATTTAATGTTGTTTATCGATTGAGTAGTTTTAATTGACTAAACGTATTCAATTAATTAGTTTTGAGGACATAATCCCTTAATATTTTTCAGTTTCATTCAAGTACTTATATATATAGATATGGATATAGATTTAGATTTAGATGTGTGTAGAATGAAAACCTATTACTTAAGAGTTGGTCTCCTGAGAGACAATCTTAACATTTTTTTATTGTGAGACGAACCTTAATACATTATTTCAATAAGTTAAATATATAATTTCATTTTTAAAAATTACACACACACTCACACACCCAGATGTCCCCTTGAGAGCTCGAACCTGTGACCTCTCAGTCACAGGAAATGTGCTTAAACCACTACACTCCGAGCGAAGGGACAAGGTGATTGATTCTTAATAACCTTTTGTGAAAGCATGAAATGGCGCTGAGTGGACATAATAAAGTGATAACTGTGGCCTGCCTCGTAGCAGGGGTTGCAGTCGGAATGCTTGTTGGGGGAGACTCCAAAAAAAGAAGGTTTGCCCTTATTCTTGGAAGTTTTTCTTCGGGACAAATTATTGGACTAGTTTACATAAGGATAAGAGGCTACTATACTGCTCTTGCTCTTTGCATCATGGGTGGACTACTACTCGGTGTGTCATTAATGAGGAGTTAATTGATAGATATTTAAAAATGTCACTTTTATCTTTTGCAATATTTTGTGAGATTTCTTGTTCACTATTGATGACATTAAGATTTTTTGGTTCAGTTTTAGAGGATAAGGAATTGCTTTTTCTTATAGAGAGAGTTGAATTTCAATCTATACCGTATTGATTTGCATATTGCTTCAATTTTAGTTAGGCATGACCACGGCTAGTTCCAGTTTCCAATTGTTGGGTCTACTAAGTATAGCAGAATGAATAGTTAAAAAAGCACCCAAATCATCTAATATATTATGTAATTCTGAACAGTTCAAATTCATTATTAACAATTGTTATTAGTTCTTATTTAGTATACTAGGGGAGTTAGTCTATAATTACCTCCATATATATATATATATATATATAGGGATGCGATCCAGTGAGAACCACTCTTACCATAAGAAATAAGAACAAATCCTCGCCATTGATTTTGATGAATGAAT
>JAPKLW010002442.1:34988-87021 GCA_026898455.1 Plectranthus barbatus
AAACCAATAAAATCAAATCTAATAAAATCTTTAAGCGAATTTTAAGGGTGCAGTTTCCCACAAAAATAGATACACGATCTATTTCAGATACCAAATCAAATGCCCCACGATTTTTTCCATTATTATCAAATAAATTGGAAAGAGAAAATGCACCACGATTTATTCCATAATCTTAAGTTAATCGTTATCATTATTTATTGCTTTGTGTGTCATTGTTTATGACTTTGTGTGTCATTATAAGGTTATTCTCTCAACTTCCAGTAATATATTATCATTAAATGTATAAACAATTTTAATTATTCGTTAAACAGGGATTCGAAGAATGATACATTTATTCATAAATAATGACACTCACATAAAATAAAAATGACAATCGCATATGATACAAAACTAATAAAATCTAGACGTGAAGGCGATCCACCAAGTGTCAGCCGGATTCGAAGAATGATACATTTATTCATAAATAATGACACTCACATAAAATAAAAATGACAATTGCATATGATAGAAAAAAAATAAAATCTAGACATGAAGGCGAACCACCAAGTGTCAGCCGGATTCGAAGAATGATACATTTATTCATAAATAATGACACTCACATAAAATAAAAATGATAATCGCATATGACAGAAAAAAAAAAAAATCTTTGACAGTTCACGTCCGACTTCTTCGATGGTTGAGATTCTCACTCGACGGCGTTCCCTCTGCCTGAGCGATGTCGGTGCCGGCGACTGAATAAGTGGGAGAATGGTGGCCGTCCTGTTTCAGACCGGCGACGGGGAGTGTGTCCAAGCGCAGATCTGCGCGTTCATGGCCTAGCGGTGTTTTGCGCGATTGACGAAGGGTGGCGGGCTCGACTGACTCGCCGTGCAGCGATACAGCCGGCGTGTTCGCCGATATTTGCGACGACGTCGGTGGTCTCGTTTTTTAGATGCGACGACGTCTAGTGGCGTTTCTTGGGATGTTCGAGTTCTATGATTGAAAAAAAATCTTGGAGGGTTCTTGTTTGTCTGCGTTCGCGCCGGTGACTGCTACGGCAGACTTTGAAGGCGGCGGTGGAGATGGCGTAGGGGCAGCAACGACGGTAGAGATGGCGTAGGGGTAGCAACGGCGGTGGAGAGAAAACCTAAATTATATGAAAGTGAAACGAAATATGATTGAAGACCACAATAATAATTTAAATATATGTTAACAAATAAAATCCCGTGAAATTAGGAACTACCATATTTATCAAATTTAATAAAATTTTAACTACCTAAAACACCCTTTTAATTAAATTAAAAAATAAATTATCTGCCACATGTCATTATTATAGCCATCGGATTAAAAAAATGGACGCTTGGATCATAGGTCATTATTCATTCACAACATTTAGTTCAGAAATGAACACAACTCTATACAAATATATATATATATAAATATAGAGTAGTGTTCATTTCCGAACTAAGTGTTTGTGAATGAACAATGACCTATAATCTAACCATTAATTTTTTGAATCTGATGGTTATAATAATGACACGTGGCAGTCATTAAATTTATTTATTTATTTGAAAGGGCATTTTAGGTAGTAAATATTATTATATTTTATAGTAGATTTGATAATTATGGTAGTTACCTAATTTTTTGGGATTTAATTTATTTAGCTTCTTTTAGGGTTCAATTAATTTGTTAATTCACCCTCTCCTTCACGATCGTCCACCCTCTCCCTCATGATCGTCCACCCTCTCCCTCACCATCGTCCGGCCACCAGCCATGGCTCTCCCCTCTCGTCTATCCCCTTCTCGCCGCCACAGTCGCAGCCCATCGCTGCTCGTCATCTCGTGCCAATCAATCCCAGCATCAAGTTCTCTCGTCTATCCCCTTCTCGCCGCCACAGTCGCAGCCCGTCGCTGCTCGTCATCTCGTGCCAATCAACCCCAGCATCAAGTTCCACTTGGACGATTTTCGTCCAGTCTTAAAGTCCGATTCGCGATTTGGCCATTCCACTTGGACGATTTTCGTCCAAGATCAGTTGTTATGACTAGTTGTTTGCTGCCTTGTCTCATCTGGCGATGTCGACGTCGTTCTTCGAAACCGGCTGACACTTGGTGGATCGCCTTCACGTCTAGATTTTATTTTTTTTCTGTCATATGCGATTATCATTTTTATTTTATGTGAGTGTCATTATTTATGAATAAATGTAACATTCTTCGAATCCGGCTGACACTTGGTGGATCGCCTTCACGTCTAGATTTTATTTTATTTTCTGTCATATGCGATTGTTATTTTTATTTTATGTGAGTGTCATTATTTATGAATAAATGTATCATTCTTCGAATCCGGCTGACACTTGGTGGATCGCATTCACCTCTAGATTTTATTATTTTTTTTAACCATCATATGCGATTGTCATTTTTATTTTATGTGAGTGTCATTATTTATGAATAAATGTATCATTCTTCGAATCCCTGTTTAACGAATAATTAAAATTGTTTATACATTTAATGATAATATATTACTGGAAGTTGAGAGAATAACCTTATAATGACACACAAAGTCATAAACAATGACACACAAAGCAATAAACAATGATAACGATTAACTTAAGATTATGGAATAAATCGTGGTGCATTTTCTCTTTCCAATTTATTTGATAATAATGGAAAAAATCATTAATGACAACCAACAAACATGCTAAATATTCGATTAAATTTGTCTAGATCGTGGTTTGATCCTAATTGGTAACTGTCCCCATAAATTTCGACTTTCAGTTTTTAATTGTGTGGGTTTTTTTTTTTCCGTTTATGCCCTTTAAATGACAAAAACTAGCCTATTTAATGATAGACGGAAAGATTTAATCTGGAACGTTGATTTACAAAATGGATGGTTAGATTTTGTTCTCTGTTCATTCACATATACCTGTTCAGCCTAGATCACTCCCCTATATATATATATATAAAGAAAAGAAATACATGTTTTGATATAATTTTTTATTTATTTTAAGCAACAAACTATTCATGATAATAGATGTAAGATAAATTAAATTACTACCATTCGGTGTGTAACACCCCCTGCACGCCTTCTCAACTTAGGGGCGCGCTACAGTGAATTGGGTGGTTTAAACAGCGGAAGACTTGAACAAACAAGCGGAGAGAATGATACACACCCAATGAATTCAATGACAATATTTGAATAAGCATAGTTGTATCGAGGAGTGCAACCTCGTATACAAAGAGTACGAATAAATGACAATAGCAAGTAGTTCGGTTCTCATTTGTTATCACAAACAGGGAAGGAAAATAAGATCAGAGTTTTATGCAGCAGAGAATTACGCAGTGGAGATATGCATATGAAGATGCATATCTCAGGATCAAGGATCTTGCTCCATCAGTCATGCCCTCTACACTTCCGCATCCACATCGCTGCTGTTAACCTGCGCATTTTAAAAATAATGCGAGGGGCTCAGTACCAAGGTACCGTGTTGAGACATGCCCGAAAACATACATTTATAGATATGAATGCTATGCCACACACACAGATAAGCCACGGGGTTTAAGAAAACAATTACCGTGTTTATCCAAAACATTTTATCACTGCATGCAGATTCACTCAAATGAAATCAATAACTGTTTTACCGTTGTGTGGTTGGAAATTGGCCTACTTCCGAATCACGATGAACAATTGGGAATGGCCGAACCACTCGACCCACTGTCATCATTTAGAGCACTGGTCTCAGAACCCGCAGCATTGAGACCACGATCGATTTAAGACACAACGTGTGTCTCTCCTTATATCTCTGAAGGTATCAATACTCCATTGAGTGACTAAGTCTGAGCTTGGCTCGAGACAAAGGAGGATCAATGCCCCCGGGGTTTAAGAGTCTTGGCTCAGGATTCCTACGAAACCTGGTTCTACCCTCGTTAAATCAAATCTCCCTGGTCAACTACTGTTGACCAGAGGAACAAATATGAAATCAAACAGTTTGGCATAGACAATCGATTTAAAACAAAACATTTTGTATGCTTTTCAGAAAATAGAGCTTATAGCTCAAAAGGCATTTTGATTTTTACAGAAAATAGTCCCCACCTTGACAGCTTACAGATGTTTAAGCGTAAGTAAGCAAGTTCGTGTTTGGAAGCTCCCTTGTCACCCTGTGTTTCCTTCAATTGATAGCACAAGAAATATAACAAATTAGGTGGATTAAATAGTGGTGATAAATCTGCTTCCTAACTGATATTATCTCATACTTCACGTTCTAAGACAGATTGACTAAACGACATAACGGACATGAACCCAACTACCCAATATGCACTATTCACACTTCGAGCATGTATATGACTTCCTTAACCTTCAACTTCTACAGACAGAAGATAATTCAATTCCGAGTACACGTGCATAAATAACGATTGAACTTATAACCATATTGCATGATTTATTATAATAATTTTCGGATGTTTGAATTCAGTTTTAACCGCATATAATCGTGCATAATAAGGTTTAGAATCATTATAAATATTCATGCATCGAAAATAGATTGAATTGGATCGAAAACGGCGAAGAAAACATGAAACTGGGCTGCAGTTGTGGCCACATCGATCGACGCCGGCCACGTCAATGGACAGCGGCTGCGTCGATCGATGCTGGAGTCGACAGCTGCAGCAGCCGCGCGTTCGCACGAGGAAGAAGGCAACGCCTCGGCCATTTCCGGCCAAACCAGCTACCCCCGATTCATCCCTGACCTCTATACACCACTAGGAACACGAAAGGATGCACTATAATTGACCTACATGACTGGAACGAGAGAGCTTGCAGGTGAAGAAAAGAGAAAACCCTCACCTGCGCTCATCTCTCTCCACGGCAGTTCCGGCGAACGAGCGACGGTGGCGATGATCCATGGCTACCAAAAGGTTCCTATCAACACAAGGAACAAGAATATATAGCTCATGTACAGATTCATCAACGCTTGGTCGAAGTTTCAACGAAGGATACGGTGTTGGAAAAACCTACTGATCGGGCCTGTAAATGGAGGTGTATCTCCCTCAATATACATCGGATCGGAGTGATTCTGGTGGCCTTGGAAACCTTGAAGAACAATCTTTGTTTTATCTTTAGATATTGGGGTCTGTTTCTCGCTCAATATGCCTGAAAAACATGCATAAAGATGGAGGCATGAAGCAGTTTTACGGCAGCGACACTTACCAACAACCTCTGTTAACACAGCCGTATCTCCCTTGTTTCTCAACCAAATCGTGTGTATGAGTACTCTTTAGAAATCTCTCGCCGTGTACTTTAATCGGTCTTTTATAGTTGAAGGCTGAATCATCGTTGTTTGGTCGGAAATCGTTGAGGAATCTGACGGGGTTTGGGGTTGGGGTTGGGAGCTGCGAGAGAGAGAGAATGAGTTAATGAGCTGCCTGCTTTCCTTTTTCCTTTTTCTTGCACGATTTCAGTCTTGCGCCGCACTCCTCTGCCATCATAAATGAGTGAAGATCAAGTGGTTGAGTAGATAAGGTGACACGTGTCACTACTTCATTTGTCGCGGTTCCAGATTCGTTATTTTATGTAATCAACCTCCGTTAATCAACCTTTGTTGATTTTTACTTCGACATTCATTGTCCAATTTAGAAAATGGACGAAAAATCATAAAATATTCTACGAGTATCGAAATCTCATTCTGATTATTTCTATAATTCCCATAATCAATCTCAAGTATACCCTAGCTCGGTGAAAGAAACGGAGCTCTCGGGTGCAAGTTGTTGATTTTAACATACGCCAAAAATGCTAGATTCTCCGTTTCATCGTGCACGAGTTTCATTCATAGAATTCAATTGTAGGGTTGTCTAGGGTTTCTCAAAACATACTCATAGGCATTTTGTTTGCATGAAACGGACATGCGTGCTACAACGGGTGTCAAAAATTGTGTAACGAGAAATTAGAGGGCTAAAATAATTAATCTCTTTATTTAAATAATTAATTATGCTAATTATCGCTTAATTAACATCTGGGATATTACATTCACCCCACTTTGCAAAAATTTCATCCCGAAATTTGCTAAGGGGTTCAAAATAACTCGGGATATTTGTATTCCATCATTTCATCCAACTCCTAAGTTGCTTCTTCTTGCTAGTGGTGATTGCACAGAATCTTGAACATCAATATTGACTTATTTAACAGCTGTTGGACTTTCTGATCCAAGATTGCTTCTCGCCTTTCTTCATAGTCAAATTTGGGCTCAAGATAACTTCCACATGGCGTATCACGTGATTAGGATCATACACGTATTTCAATAACTGTGATACAGGAATATGTTGCGTACGCTTCCCAGATTTGGCGACAGAGCCATTCGTTAGGTAATTGGGCCTACGTTTCAAAATCTCGCAGAGTCCTACAAAATGCGATCGTAGTTTACCCATTTTACTAGATCTCATGATTTCTTCTGATGGCGATACATTCAGGAAGACTTTTTCTCCGAGGTTTTGATTGGTTCTTTTAGATTGATCATCCGTCTATGGGTGAGATCCGTACTGAGATTCAGACGGGTTTTTGATCGATGCTAAATCTGCATACAAATTATAGCATAGGACAAATAAATTTATAAGTACCCGAAGGTTGTCGAACCCACATGGATAGTGCAATGGAGGAAAATCATGTACTGGATATGGTTTTCAGATCTTTTGTTTGGGTAAATCAACTTTTTTGGGGTTTTGGGTTTTTTCAAAACAAGTAATTAAAGAGAGAAATTCAAATATTAGAAAGCACAAATTCCAGGGAAATCTACCAATCTGATCAACTTGCAAGAATTAAATATTCAAACCCATGAAACACAATTTTGGTGAAAAATCTATTAATGTGGAATTAATTCCTTGGTCGGGCAATTAAAACCTAAATTACTAATTAGTGATCTATCTCCACTCGGTATCAAAATACATCAATTAATCAATTTCATAAAGATTTAGATTTTCCTACAATTGAAATCTTCTTGGTCGGACAGAAAATCAAAAGTATTAAATCCTAACTTCCTATTACTAACCTTCACCTCTCGGTCCCTCGATTAATAACTGTAACCTACCTCAATATTCATCTCTCGATCCTTCGATGAGAATAGATTTAAAACAAAACATAGGATTTAAACCAATAAAAGGGTTTGAATAAATAAATCTAAACAAGCATCACAGATGGAGAAACCCTAGAACCTGTTTAGGGTTCTAGCCTAACATATTGAAGAAAAACATTGCAGGGAAAAATAAAGATTGCATTAAAAAGTAAAGGTTCAACAAATAAAAGTAAAGAGGAATTCTAAAGAAAACAGAAAAATAAAGGTGTAAAAACTGTAAAGGGGAAATAAGATAAAAACTAAAAGAAAGGGTTTCAAAACTAAAAAGGGCTTCTAATTCTGAGCTATTGAAGAGTTTATATAGTAGTAGGGTTGAGGCCTTGGATGCATATCTTCAAAAGGTATGATTTATTGCTTCCAAATTGATGTATATCTTGTTCCCCAAGCAATTCTCGCCCAAAATATGTGAAAATCTCGCCAAATCTCGCCAATCTCGGCCAAGATGGCCCTTGCCACGGCCGAGATGGAGAATTCAGCCCTGCCGAGATGGCTTCATTTCGGTTGAAACAGAGACGTTTCCGCCACTTCCGACCCTTCTGCGCAGTCTCACGGTTTTGGCCATAACTCTTACGTCCAAACTCCGATTGATCCGATTCCAGTTGCGTTGGAAAGCTAACTCAAAGATCTTTCAAATGCCATGCTCCATTAGCTCAGATTCCATCGGTGGAAGAAGTAGTGATTGTTCCTTTGAACATCTGCTGCTTTCGGTACGAGTTCTCCATTGGATTTGGCCTAAAACCTGCGAAATCTTACCATGGCAAGCATAATACCCTCTAATATATACTCATGCTCAGTTTATTCAAGAAAACATACAAAAATGCATAAAAGAAAAGAAAAACAATGCGATAAGAGAGTAGAAAAATGAGCTTATCAAACCCCCCAAACTTAAACACTTGATTGTCCTCAATCAACAAAAGAAAGAATCAAAAGTTCAAGCAGAAGAGTAGTGCAATGCCTCACAAGATTCATCACATTCAAACTCGTAAATCCACTAGACATCAGCACTTTTGAAAGAATCAGAAAATCTGTAAACTATGGAAGACTCACATGGGAAGTGTTTCGCTCATTCACTCAAGTGTTTAGGATAATCACACACAAGTCATGAAAATCAAGTTCTACCATAGGCTTGCAAATAATCTTAATCTCCACTGCAAATATGTGCACACAAGTCTAAGATCAGAAAGGACTTTATTCAAGGTTGTAATGTAGGCTTTTGTGAAGGGTAGGGAAATATTTGGCCAAGTGACTAAAATCAATCAAGTAATCCTCAATCAATCAATCCACTTTCTATGAACATCTACCCAACTCCTTAGATTTCCAACACAACTCATGGCTCTTTTATTCACATATTTTCTCTCTTTTTTTTTTCACACATCCTTTTATGCTCTAAACAATTTTGATTATGCATTTGAGCTTATAAGGATTAACAAACAACGACACATATTTTATTTTATTTTATGTTTTTTCTTTTTCATTTTCTATTTTTTTTCTAGAGCCCAACCTCTACTTTTGCTTTTACCCTTATAATAATATCTTATCCTTTCTCAAACAAATCCCAACCCACTCTCATAGACAAGAGTTGATTCCCCTATTTATTTCCAACTCATAGACAAAGAAAGAAAATCTCATAGGCTCAAAAGGGCTGACTAGGGATAATATTAAATTAGGACAGTGTATGGGAAAATAGGCTAAACAAAGATGGCCTAAAATCACTTCCTAAACCTGTGCACACTAGCAGTCTTGAAAGAGAAACAGAGCAAGTTCTAGAGAAACTCAAAATTGCAGACACACTCACAATCGAATTTCAGGCTCAAAAACTCACACTTAGGACAATTTTTCTTCCACAGTAAACATCAAATCATCATCTAACTATCATGCCAACGCAAGTATCAAAACAAGTAATCCTGCGGTATTCACATTCATAGGCATACTCAACCACTATCACAATCAACGCAAACTAAGTCAATCAATTCAAATCTTGCATTCTTGTCCTAGGGTTCAAACATGCTCAAGTTCCCACAATCTCGCGTTTTATTCATGCAGAAATTTAAATAAAGCAAATAAAAGATAGAAAGGAGTTTCAAAACCCTTAAATCTTCATCCCCCCAAACTTATTCGAAAGTCAGAGAGAATAAGTTTGGAAATCAGATTCAGAATTCGAAACTGTACCTCAATTGTTGGCCTCAGACACCAACTTTTTATCCTTCATCCCCAGACCTCTGGCCGGCGTGGATTTGTGTCTGCTGGCACTCCATCTCGGCCGTGGCGAACATCATCTTGGCCAGGATGGAGCCTTCTTGTCGACCTCCTTCTCGGTCAAAGTATACCACGCCTCGAGCTTCCGTCTCGACCGGGATGCTTCGATCTCGATCATCCTGCAGCATTCTGTCTCGGCCGAAACTGACTTTGTTTTTTTTTTTTGAAAGGAAAACAAAAGTGAAGTAACAGTAAAAAATAAAAAAAAATCAAAAATAATAAAACGAAAAAGGGAAAAATTTTAAAACACAATAGGTTACCTCCCATTCAGTGCCTTATTTACCGTCGTGGCTCGACTTTACCTGTGAATCTCATCAAGTAGGCTGGAATATGTATTGCAACAATTGCATCAACTGAATGTTTGATGGAGCCGAGTAGGCGGTCTTGCAATCAAGATAGTATGAATCAAGAGGCTTCAGTTTGTTTCTTTTTGCAATGGCCTCCAAATCCTTCAGAAATTCCCTTTGGTCCACTCCTTTGTCTTTCGCTTGATCGCCCTCTCCTTTGTGTACTAGAGTGACCACATCAATTGAATCAGACAACTCAGCCTCAACTTGTTCTTCTTGGTTTTCAGCCACTTTCACTTCAATGTCCTCCTTGACTATGCATGCTTCAGTGTCTGGCTTTACTCTGGACAGAATGTCGTCAACGATTGACTCATTAGCCTTTATGACTTTGTTTCTCTCATTGATCCATGCTGATGATGGCTGGACTCTGGACAAGACTTCATCAATGATTGACTGCTTGGGCTGAGCCGAATTAACCTCTTGAAGTGCAACTTGCCTCTCTTGTATTTCTCTCAATTCTTTCCTCAGTAGATAGGCTTCAGTGACCAGTATTCGTTGCTCTTCAAGAGCCAGATCGACATCATTCACCATCTTCTCCTCATTCCTCGTATTTTTACAACTGTGCAGAAAACGAAGAAGAAATCAGGCCGTCTCGGCCGGGATGGTGTGTATCTTGGCCGAGATGGAGAAAAGCGCCTCGACCGTGGTGGGACTCACCTCGGCCGAGATTGAGATTTTCGTCTCGACCGTGGTGGGACTCACCTCGGCCGAGACAGACACGACTCAAACACACACGCACACGAAAAAAAACAGAATTGACTCGAAAATTAAAAATAAAAATTAAGAAAATACAACCCAATCCAGAAGTTCTTCAACTTTCCAGTAACGACTCGCCGTCTGACTATCCCCGGCAACGGCACCAATTTGATCGATGCTAAATCTGCATACAAATTATAGCATAGGACAAATAAATTTATAAGTACCCGAAGGTTGTCGAACCCACAGGGATAGTGCAATGAAGGAAAATCATGTACTGTATATGGCTTTCAGATCTTTTGTTTGGGCAAATCAATTTTTTTGGGGTTTTGGGTTTTTTCAAAACAAGTAATTAAAGAGAGAAATTCAAATATTAGAAAGCACAGATTTCAGGGAAATCTACCAATCTGATCAACTTGCAAGAATTAAATATTCAAACCCATGAAACACAATTTTGGTGGAAAATCTATTAATGTGGAATTAATTCCTTGGTCGGGCAATTAAAACCTAAATTACTAATTAGTGATCTATCTCCTCTCGGTCTCAAAATACACCAATTAATCAATTTCATAAAGATCTAGATTTTCCTACAATTGAAATCTTCTTGGTCGGACAGAAAATCAAAAGTATTAAATCCTAACTTCCTATTACTAACCTTCACCTCTCGGTCCTTCGATTAATAACTGTAACCTACCTCAATCTTCATCTCTCGATCCTTCGATGAGAATAGATTTAAAACAAAACATAGGATTTAAACCAATAAAAAGGTTTGCATAAATAAATCTAAACAAGCATCACAGATGGAGAAACCCTAGAACCTATTTAGGGTTCTAGCCTAACATATTGAAGAAAAACATTGCAGGGAAAAATAAAGATTGCATTAAAAAGTAAAGATTCAACAAATAAAAGTAAAGAGGAATTCTAAAGAAAACAGAAAAATAAAGGTGTAAAAACTGTAAAGGGGAAAGAAGATAAAAACTAAAAGAAAGGGTTTCAAAACTAAAAAGGGCTTCTAATTCTGAGCTATTGAAGAGTTTATATAGTAGTAGGGTTGAGGCCTTGGATGCATATCTTCAAAAGGTATGATTTATTGCTTCCAAATTGATGTATATCTTGTTCCCCAAGCAATTCTCGCCCAAAATATGTGAAAATCTCGCCAAATCTCGCCAAACAAGTCTGTCTCGGCCGAGATGGCCCTTGCCACGGCCGAGATGGAGAATTCGGCCCGGCCGAGATGGCTTCATTTTGGTCGAAACAGAGACGTTTCCGCCACTTCCGACCCTTCTGCGCAGTCTCATAGTTTTGGCCATAACTCTTGCGTCCAAACTCCGATTGATCCGATTCCAGTTGCGTTGGAAAGCTAACTCAAAGATATTTCAAATGATATGATCCATTAGCTCAGATTCCATCGGTGGAAGAAGTAGTGACTGTTCCTTTGAACATCTGCTGCTTTTGATACGAGTTCTCCTTTGGATTTGGCCTAAAACCTGTGAAATCTTACCATGGCAAGCATAATACCCTTTAATATATACTCATGCTCAGTTTATTCAAGAAAACATACAAAAATGCTTAAAAAAAAAGAAAAACAATGCGATAAGAGAGTAGAAAAACGAGCTTATCTGTTTCCAATTTCCTTTTTCAATCATCCAAAATTGGATGTAAACTTGAAATCTTGAAGTGAGGTTATAGTCACGGGTACTCCATGTAACCGTACTATCCCTCTCACATATAGTTGTGCCAACTTATCTGAACCATACGATGTTCGAATTGGCAGAAAATGAGCACACTTCATTAGATGGTCCACAATGATTCATATCGCTGTATTTCCTTCCTGAGATTTTGATAATCATGGACAAAATCCCTGGCGATATGTTCGTATTTCCATTCCCACTCAGGAATATCTACCGGTTGCAACTTTCCGTAAGGTCGTTGATGCAACGCCTTCATCTGTTGATAGGCTAGGCATCTTTCAACATACATCACATCGTCTCTTTTCATACCATCCCATCATAAGCTTGTCTTAAAAAACTGGTACATCTTTGTACTTCCAAGATGGGCTGTATACGGTGTATTATGAGCCTCACTCATAATCTTATTTAGCTCTTCATCACTAGGCACACAGATACCAATCTTGTACGCTAATGCGTTATCTTGTGCTTGCTGATATTCGTTCGATCCTTTATCTGGGTCCCTTGTCGTAACTTCCCGAGTTCATCATTCCTCCTCTGTGCTTTACTTATTCATTGCCTCAAGTCTGATTCGACATTCTAGGAAACTAAGGCACATTTTCTTTGCTCGGAGGGAGTAATCACCTCCAGATGTAATTTCTCGAAATCTCGGATAAGTTCACTCTCTTTTATTAGGAGTGAACCTAGTTTTGCTGAATCCTTTAGACTCAAAGCATAAGCCACATAATTGGTTTTTCATGGGTGATAGCCATCATTGTTGTCTTAATTAAAATTCTCTTGCTCGAAGAAATATTTTAAGCTTTTGTGATCCGTGAATATGGCACGCTTGACTCCATATAGATGGTGTCTCTAAATTTACAGAGCATGAACCACTACAGCTAACTCAAGGTCGTGAGTATGGTAGTTCATCTTGTGTGGCCTCAATTATTATGAAGCATGAGTAATCACTCGTTCTTCATGCATCAACACACAACTTAAGTTGTTCTTAGATACATCTATATACACTTCATAGCTCATGTCTGGCTCAGGGATAGCCAAGACAGGCGCAGTTGTCAAACACTGCTTCTGCTTTAGAAAAATCTCTTCACAATCCTTAGTTTATTCTTATTTGATTTCTTCCCACAATATTCGAGTCATAGGCTTTGCTATTCCCGAGAAGCTTTTGTTGAATCATCTGTAGTACCCGATTAATCCAAGGAAACTTCTTATTCCATTCGAGTTTTGTAGGAGACTTCCACTCTGTCACCATTTGTACCTTAGTGGGATCCATTTTGATTTCATCGGCTGAATGTGCCCTAAGAACATCACATATCTTAACCAGGATTCACATTTGGTGAACTCGGCATAAAATTCCTCATCTTTTAGCATAAGTAAGAAAAATCTCAAATGTCGTTCATGTTCTTTCTTCGCCCTTGGAATAGACAAGTATGTCATCAATGAACACTAAGACAAAACTGTCTTGATAAGGGTGAAATACCTTATTCATCAAATCCATGAACACCGCTGGGGCGCTCGTGAGTCCAAATGGCATAACCACAAACTCATAATGATCATATCTAGTCTTACATGTCGTCTTTGAAATATTCTCCTTCCGAATTTCTAGCTGGTAATAGTTTGACCGAAGACCTATTTTTTTAGAGCATGCTCATTCCTTTTTGCTGATCAAACAGGTCCTCGATTATAGGCAAGGGATACCTGTTCTTCAGAGTTAACTTGTTTAACTCTCGGTAATTGATGCATATTCTCATCGATTCATCCTTTTTTTCACGAATAGGACAGGGCTCCTCAAGGCAGTACGCTTGATCTTATGAAACCCATGTCCAGCAGTTCCTGAAGTTGCACTTTCAGTTCCTGCAACTCCTTAAGCGTCATGCGATAGGGTGCCTTGGAAATTGGAGTTGCTCTGAGCTCCAAGCCTATCGTAAATTCCACTTGTCTGTCCGGTGGTAAACCTGACAATTTCTCTAGGAATACATCTTCCTATTCATGACTATCGGTACATCCGATTGTCAACTCTTGATTCGCTTCTCCTTCCAAGTATACCGGATAAGCTTGATTTTTCTTCTTATGCATTACCTTCCGGGCTTGAAGTGCTGATATGACTGACATTTTCTGGCCTCGGTAAAATTTGTAGATATGAACTGGTTCAACTCCTAGTTGTTGAAGGATAACCTTCATTTTACCTCATAGATTATTGGTCCCATTTTCTAATGACCAATCCAATTCATAGGATTGTGTCTACATCATGTATACCCATCATGTTCAACTCAATCATCGTCACCCGATGGCGTTCAATATACTCCGAGGTTAGAGCACACCAAGGTAACAGCAGTAATCTACCCTTAAGGCGATACTACCCTTGGACGATTGCTTTCTCTATTGGCGATCCTCTATAGGGCTGCGAGGCAGTGACTGCCTGTCTTGCTAGCCCTCCCTTGCGGTTTTTGCATATTTTGCCTCGGCTAGTGCTTTCCCATGATTGCTTTCAACTATCGGTTGGCAAGCCTCGATAGTTTGTGTGTTTCCGCTTCCAACTTATCTTGTTGGAAATACTAGCCAACATAGTGTATCGTCTTTCTACACGTAAAGTGTTTGAGCTCTAGTGGAGGTCACTTCCCAGAATACATCCCTTATACTTCCCTTTGTAACTATACAATGCAAGGGTACTATTCGTCTGTGTTTGACTTTGAGTACAATTAGTGCATCCTTACTTCTGTAGGGTTGATTGTAGTTTTGTTTGGAAGGATCGAGTTACTTTTTTATCGTGCCTCTTTCAGTTGCCAAAAACCTTGGTAAAGAGGTCTTTGGTTACCCATTCACTTCCTTGTTAGTGTTGGGGTGACGGTTTTGGCTCTTGGGTAGCTAGAACAGATACCTTCTTACTCGTTGTTGGCGCCTACATATCCTAAGTTTCTCTCAAGGAACTTTGGTAAATCATCTCAGCAAAAGTAGACAAATAGGCTCTGATTCTCTTTCCTTAGCCCATCGTGGAATTTCTCCACTAACTCGGCGGGTGTAACCACCTGCTTGGAGCATATTGGATCAGCTCATAAATTTTTGGTCTTAGCCATTGCCGCCTATCTTCCTTGATCTAGTAGGATGATCTAAAATTCTCTTTCTCAACTGATCTGGTTTATTTCACGCTTCTCGAATAGTGCTGCTTCAAATTATTCTCAGGTGAGTCAATGGCACTCTTCTGGTATCTGTGACTTCTTGTAGGTTTCCCACCTACGATCAGCTAGTCCGACAAGCCGGTATGTCACCTTGTTACTCTTGCCAACTTCTGAGCACTTTATGTGCTTGAACTCTTTCTAGAATAGAAACTTAACCCTCAGTTTTATAGGGTTCTTTATGACATTTAGGTTGACAGTTTCTTTTACCAAAAGATCACAATTAAATACAGGGTTGAGGGGCAATACTGGTGCTTCAAAGACAACATTTAAGTTTCATGCATACGTGTGCCCTCATCGTTTGGGGCGACATCTTGAACTGAAACAACCTCATGTCACTGACTAGGCTTGGCCTCTTCTTTGTCATCGCTCTCCTCAAACACCTCTTAGTGTTAGATAGTAAGTTAAAACTCGCATATCAAGTTGTTCCACAACAACCTGTAATCAAGGTAAGGATTTTATGATACATCCTTGACTTATGCTATCGCGTATACATCACGAAGCATCTTCTTGGTGCGCCCCACACACTTGTACAATCTCCATCGGTTGAGTCCTTCACAAGGAATTTGGTTATCCAATCGACATAACATAGCCTATCATACTACCGGTATGGAGCGTGCCGAAAATATTTCTTAGCAGCTAGTGCACCTGCCTCTTCAAGGCTTGAATCGTGCACTTTCATCATGCAACCAGGTTTTAGTATCTCTGTGACACTAGTCCCACAAGCTAGCATACTCACACTTAAATGGTGGGGGTTTAAAAACCCAAGTGGACTCAATTCCAATCGTCTGAATTTGGTGATTTCTCACTGTCATTCGATCAGGGTGTTCGCCGATATTCTGATCATCAACCACCAGTGGAAGTAGACACACTGACATCGCGGAAGTATCAATATCCTCTCATAGGATAATATAGTTGACAAGTTGGAGGCAACACTTCAATGTGGTCCCTCAAATTTTTTGATGTCGTCCCTAGCATGTCGAAGTTCTCCTCGAACCATGCTCATGTCCAATTTTGTGTCTCGTTGCCATTGTGGTTTCTCCGACGCGTTGTATTTAAGATCTAAACAAGTCTTGGACATAAACATACACGTAAAACATCCTTTCGAGGGAGTTCTCTGTTTTACGTCTTCATGACCTGTCATATAGTTCTTGCTCGTATCGTCAACTCACATGTGCCTTTTAAGCAACGGTGGGGTTCGGATACTAACACTATTCTGTTGTGTTCCTCAATCTTTCATGTTTTCCAGAACTAGATTAGAGATTTTATCTAAATGCATTCTCTTGGGATGCACACAAATCAACAATATCCGTAGATTTGTTCTTTTCCACGTGATTCTCAAAATTGAGTTCTAGCGACACATCTTTAGCTCCATTTAAAGTTTCCACTCGATAAAGTGCGATGTAATTTGCAACAATCGCGAGCTTGCCCATCTACTATGCTTGTCTGGAAGGAATTCTACTAAGTAGACAAAGAACTTAACTAGTTCGCCTATGCTCTCGTGAACGGAGCATGTCTCGTCATAGGAATTCTAAGTTCTTGTCAAGTAATGTTTCGCATTATCACTTCACAGGGTCATGATCATTTTCAAATACTTCGCACTTGGTGCTACGCAAAGCAATTGCGCACCTATAAGCCGTAAAATTCATAATCAAAGAGACACATATTATCGATATAGTATGGTTTGATCGCATACTAATATTATATTCACAGTTAGTGCATTTCATGCACGATTCATTCTTACGCTCGTGAGTAGTGATTCGCACATCGTTCCTACTCATACTAGGCTTGTATTACGAATTCACACTTGATTCAGATGTTGCTGCTCCGATGCACAAATATAACAACTCCCAGCGAGCTTTAGCAACTATGTTAGTCCTCTAATCTGATCCACCTTATTCTAACCTTCACAGGTTAATCACGTACAATTTCCTTTACAGGGTTCAACAAGCTTTCAAACACTTACCAACAATACCCACAAGTCAAAATTTTCAATCAATTGAACATATGAAATCATTTTTCATAATCAATTTGCAAAAATCAACAAGTTGCATGAGTTTTCCAACAGTGTAAAAGTCAAGCAATAAAGTAGCAAGGGCATATGCTAAGAAATGTCAGAATGAGCTCGGCTCTAATAGATAGAACAATCAACGACAAGATAGGCTAACGAGAGGCATACTCATGGTTAGACAAATCAAGCAAGGTTAGCAGATATCAATTTATACGCTAACACATAACATAAATGCTGAGCATTTAAAAGTTTTCAATAATCATGATCATGATAATATATAAGTGAACAAACGTTCAAAATAATTTATGATGATCATCAAAATCATGCTTGGCATTTGGAAATCTTTTTCAATCGTGAAATCATGGAGTGTACAAGGCCACTCAAGTGGTTGGATGCAACTTTCAAAATGTTAACTTGCGGGTTCTACAAGATGGAATGGGGTGTAGGGCATGACAAGACTGTTATTTCACAATAGACTTCTGAAACAAGAGAAGCCATGGTAACCAGAGCCAAGGAAAGGCACAACTTGATGCTCTGATACAACTTCTGTAACACCCCATGCTCGCCTTCCCAACTTAGGGGCGTGCAACAGTGAGTTGGGTGGTTTAAACAGCGGAAGACTTGAACAAACAAGCGGAGAGAATGATACACACCCAATGAATTCAACGACAATATTTGAATAAGCATAGTTGTATCGAGGAGTGCAACCTCGTATACAAAGAGTACGAATAAATGACAATAGCAAGTAGTTCGGTTCTCATTTGTTATCACAAACAGGGAAGGAAAATAAGATCAGAGTTTCATGCACCAGAGAATTACGTAGTGGAGATATGCATATGAAGATGCATATCTCAGGATCAAGGATCTTGCTCCATCAGTCATGCCCTCTACACTTCCGCATCCACATCGCTACTGTTAACCTGCGCATTTTAAAAATAATGCGAGGGGCTGAGTACCAAGGTACCATGTGGAGACATGCCCGAAAACATACATTTATAGATATGAATGCTATGCCACACACAAAGATAAGCCACGGGGTTTTAAGAAAACAATTACCGTGTTTATCCAAAATATTTTATCACTGCATGCAAATTCACTCAAATGAAATCAATATCTGTTTTACCGTTGTGTGATTGGAAATTGGCCTATTTCTGAATCACGATGAACAATTGGGAATGGCCGAACCACTCGACCCACTGTCATCATTTAGTGCACAGGTCTCAGAACCCGCAGCATTGAGACCACGATCGATTTAAGACACAACGTGTGTCTCTCCTTATATCTCCGAAGGTATCAATACTCCATTGAGTGACCAAGTTTGAGCTTGGCTCGAGACAAAGGAGGATCAATGCCCCCGGGGTTTAAAAGTCTTGGCTTAGGATTCCTACGAAACCTGGTTCTGTCCTCGTTAAACCAAATCTCCCTGGTTAACTACGGTTGACCAGAGGAACATATATGAAATCAAACAGTTTGGCATAGACAATCGATTTAAAACAAAACATTTTGCATGCTTTTCAGAAAACAGAGCTTATAGCTCAAAAGACATTTTGATTTTTGCAGAACATAGTCCCCACCTTGACAGCTTACAGATGTTTAAGCGTAAGTAAGCAAGTTCGTGTTTGGAAGCTCCCTTGTCACCCTATGTTTCCTTCAATTGATAGCACAAGAAATATAACAAATTAGGTGGATTAAATAGTGGTGATAAATCAACATCCTAACTGATATTATCTCATACTTCAGATTCTAAGACGAATTGACTAAACGACATAACGGACATGAACCCAACTACCCAATATGCACTATTTGCACTTCGAACATGTATATGACTTCCTTAACCTTCAACTTCTACAGACAAAAGATAATTCAATTCCGAGTTCATGTGCATAAATAACGATTGAACATATAACCGTATTGCATGATTTATTATAATAATTTCCAGACTTCTGAATTCAGTTTTAATCGCATATAATCGTGCACAATAAGGTTTAGAATTATTATAAATATTCATGCATCGAAAATAGATTGAATTGGATCGAAAATGACGAAGAAAATGCAAAACTGAGGTGCAGCTGTGGCCACGCTGATCGATGCCGACCATATTGATCGACACTGGAGTCGACAACAAGAGCAGCCGTGCATTCGCGCGAGGAAGAAGGTAACGCCTCGGCCATTTTCGGCCAAACCAGCTACCCCCGATTCATCCCTAACCTACACCACTAGGAACACGATAGGATGCACTATAATTGACCTACATGACTGGAACAAGAGAACTTGCAGGTGAAGAAAAGAGAAAACCCTCACCTGCGCTCATCTCTCTCCACGGCAGTTCCGGCGAACGAGCGACGATGGCGATGATCCATGGCTACCAAAAGGTTCCTATCAACACAAGGAACAAGAATATATATAGCTCATGTACAGAATTATCAACGCTTGGTCGAAGTTTCAACAATGGTTACGTTGTCAGAAAAACCTACCGACGGGGCCTGTAAATGGAGGTGTATCTCCCTCGATATACATCGGATCGAAGTGATTCTGGTGGCCTTGGAAACCTTGAAGTACAATCTTTTTTGGTCTTTAGGTATCGGGGTCTGGTTCTCGCTCAATATGCCTAAAAAACGTGCATAAAGATGGAGGCACGAAGCAGTTTTACGGCAGCGGCACTTACTGTTGGGAAATTATTCCTAAAATCTCCCTTAGAATTTATTTGTAAAAAGGTCTTTTTGAATCAAACCTTAGCATTTGGTCGATCATTTGCTGAATTCTAGATAGTCTAGCATATCTTGTAATGTCCTGTATAGGTCATATATTGAGTTGTAATAGACTAGTTTGCTAGAAGGTCTCCTAGCAGACATCGGAGAATGCCGTTTGCTAGAAGTCAGACGATAGCAGAATGCTAAGGAATTAGCATTTGCTAACAGTCAGCAAACTGCTAAATATTCTAGCAGATGGAAGTCAAAAGAAACCAAAACTCAATGGAAGTTGCAACAGCAGACTACACATCTAGCATATTGCCAAGGATATTCATCTAGCAGATTGTGCTAAAAAGATCCTAGCAAATGAAGACTGTCTGAAGACTGAAGCCTTACTCCCATTCTGACAAAAGTACACACAAAGGACGAGGCTTTCCCGAAGTGGTTCAGAAAGTACAAATCAACGCCAAAAGCGACTGATCAAGTCAAATCACTTTCAGACAAAGGAGCCGTTGTGTCTAACGGATATGGAGACTTAAGATTTGAATCTCCATCTATAAAAGGCAGATCCAAAAGTGAGAATCGACTACTGCTTCAATCACAACCGACATTCGCAAACACTCTAAGTGTGAGATTCATTTGACAAAGCAAACAAAGTGAAAAGTAGTCAGTTGAGAGCCCGTGATAAAGAGTATTCAAAGCTCTCAACAACCAGAAGTATCGTTCATTGATTTACTGACACTCCATTGAAGAGATTCTTGATTGCAGTCAAGATTCTTCAATCATTGGGATACCTTTCCTTTCAGAAAGAATCCAACAATCGAACACCTGAAAAGGTCTAGACTAAGACGGACGTTTAGCCGTATTCGAAGAAAAGTCAGGAAGTGACTATAAAACTTCCAAATTAGGAAAGGCAAGTGTTTCGAAGGTTTATCCTTGACTCAGCCGAACCTACACCGAGGAGTTCAGATTATCGGAGGATAGCTGTCAAGTAGCCAAGCCGAAAGCTCACTGCCTACTTAACAAAAAGGCGAATCCTTGTAATCTGTATACTTACTTAGTAAATTCTTAGCATTTCAGCTAAGGAGTGGACGTAGATCTATTTGGATCGAACCACTATAAACACTGTGTTCTTTTACTGTTTCATTGCTCAAACGACTTTAAACCTAGCAATCATATTGCTAGTGTATAACTGTGAAGAAACTTTAATCTATCTCTGAATTTAACTAATCTTTAAAGAAAAACATAAGTGTAAGTGACGATTAATTATTCCGCTGCATTTCGTGTTTCTGTCTAAGCACGATGACTCTGATATTTAAGGACCAACAAGTGGTATCAGAGCATGAGGTTGAAAAACCGATTGCTTCTGAGTCGCTTAAGACCAGATCTGTATTTTCCTTGCACTTTTACTTGTTTCTCTGTGTTTTGCTTGTCTAGCTCAGGAGTATATTCAAAGCGTGAACAATATGTTGAATCACCACGCACTTGGGAAGTATACCAAGGAGAACTTCAAGTCCTGGAAGAAGTTGGCTCTCATAAACCTACAAAGCATCCACCCTGAAATGGCGGATGTGCTGGAAAGAGGTCCCATAAAAATTATGAAACCTAACACATTTGTAGGTGTTGCTGCCGTTGGAGAGGAGCCAAGACTGCAATTGGTTCCAAAGCCATATGAGGAGTATACCACATAAGACAAAAAGAGGGCTCAGCTAGAACACGTAGCAAAGAAGCTGATTTATGATTGTTTACCAAAATTAATGGCTGACAAATCTCTTGATTTTGAAACTGCTAAAGAGATGTGGGATTATGTCTGTGAAGCATCCCAAGAGACAGATCATATGAAACAAAATAAGCTACAAATAGTCGTTGATAAATATGAGTCATTTTCCATGATTGCAGGCGAATCCATACAGGATATGGAAGAATGCTTCAACACCATAATCGGTGAACTTCGCAATCTCGGAAAAGAATATGTAAACGGAGAAATGAACAACAAAATCATCTCCAAATTATATCCAAGAGATGATTGGTTCGCGAAGATGACGAGTTTGAGCGAAAAGGACCTCAACAACATGACAACATCTGAGGTATTTGCTCAACTCAAATCTCAGAGTTCATTATGCAGCAGTCAAAGAAAAAGAAGCAACCGTAGCACAAGCTGCGTCAAATTTCACTGGCAACTCTGAGGACTTAGCATACTTCGCTAAGAAGGACTTCAACAAATATAAGACAAAGAAGCCCTTCTACAAGCAAGAAATACCTGCTCCAGCTTCACCAGCAAAGGAAGCTATTTCCAATGCAGGTACACAACCCATTGATCTGAAGATCAATGAACTGGAAGAGGCGATGAAAAAGCTGCAGAAGATGATGAATGAAGCTAAGGCTGCGAAAGAGGCAAAAGAAACTCAACCATCATCATCTAACCGCTCAGTAGAGCAAAAATCTAGAACGTGTTTTGAATGTGGTTCTCCAGATCATTTAAAGCATGAATGCCTGAAGGTCAGCAGAGAGGAGAGAGAACGCCTGAAGCAAAGATTTGAAAGACGTGCTGTCAAAGCAGTTACCAGGGCATTGCTGACCAGGACAGAGACTTCTGACATTCCTGAGAATGACGAGGAGTATTACTATTCCTCAAAAGAAGAAGATAACGAGGAAGCGCTGTTCGTGTTAATGGCAAACATTGTTGAAGATCAGTTTGCCGATGCGGACATCGATGCTGAGCAAAGCAATGAATTAGCCCTAGCAGCTGATGAAAGTGAGGTATTACCTACCAACTCTCCTAACATTCCTATCATGGATGAATCGGAGGAATCATATTTTGATTCTGAGGAAGATTATTTGACAAAGCTGTCAATTGAATTCTAAAAAATGTACGAAATCAAAAATGCGATCATAGGTGAAAACACCTCACTTCAACGAGATATTCAATCTTTAACCGAGGAAGTCGAGAGACTGAGGTTAGAAAGTGAGGAACTCTTGAAATTAAAAGCAGATTTTTCTCAACTGTCAGAAAATTTTCAAAATTTAGAAAAAGAAAATCTTGCTTTAAAGAGTATTCCTAGAGAGGACTGCATTTGCATGTACGCATCCAGCAAGGCTGCTCTTGATGCCCTTGTAAGCCGACAAAAAAATCATAACGATAAGTCTGGGCTTGGATACGAACCCTAAAAAAGGATGTCAAAATCCTATGATAATTCCTCTAAGCAGAATCCAATCTTGTTTGTATCTACTGGAACTATCACTGCTGAAAAGGGAAAAGGAATTGTCGTTGCTGAATCATCCAATGCTAAGCCAATTGCTAAGCAAAAGAATCGACGTTCACAGAATAAGCCTGTAGGATCTCAGTAGAGGTCTCCCGCAGAGACTGCTAAGTATTCGTCTGCTAGACCTCAGCAGAGGCCTAAATCAGAGTCTGCTAAACATATAACTCATGGATCTCAACAGAGGAACCCAAAGTTGAATGTTGTGCATGAATCTGCTAAGCCTCAGTAGAGGAACAATAGAACAATTACTAAGTATATGTCAGCTGGACCCCAGCAAAATCCGAGAGCATATACTAAACCGTATTCAGCAAGACCAAGGTATGCTGAGTGTTATGTTCCAAACGCAAGGACAACTAAACCTACCTTTCACCACAGAAAGAAATATCATTACAATACTGTAAAACTAATATATCAGGAGAACACGCTACATAGGAGGAACACCTATGTAAGGCCCGAGCCCACTCCATTCGTATTTTCAAGGGCGAGGAAGGCCAAGCACACCACTGCACCGAGATATAAACATGTCAAACATGTTAAGCCAAAGGTTGAAGAAATGGTAAATAGTGAAATCAAGAAGAAAATCTTGAAAGTCACTAAATGTGGGTTCCGAAAGGAACTATGATCAGCGCTAATCCTGCAGGACCCGATGATAAATGGGTACCTAAATCTACCTGATTTACTTGCAGGAACAGGACCCGAGGGCTATGGGAACGAGCATATCTAATGAGTGGGTCCTAGATAGTGGTTGCTCCGCACATATGACAGGGAACGAAGGTCTATTCTCAGATATAAGAAGACTGTACAACGGTCCCAAGGTCAAGTTTGGAGACAACAATGAAGGAGAAGTCATTGGGAGAGGGTGCATTGAGCGAAATGGATTAAGGATCATCAATATAGCACTCGTCTCCAACTTAAAGCACAACTTACTCAGCATAAGTCAATTATGCGAGAATGGGTACATCGTATCCTTTGAAAATACTGGTTGTGCTATTACGAATGCTATTTCAGGAGAAGTGAAGCTCAGAGGCATCCGCAAGGGTGGCCTATATATTGTTGATTGGCAAAGTGGTCAACAACACTCCTGCTTCCTAGCTTTAAACAAAGAGGAGACAACATGGCTGTGGCATAAGAGGTTTAATCATTTAAACTTCAAAACTATTAATTATCTTGCCAAAAACAAGCTTGTTGTAGGTCTGCCCAATGAGACACTTCGCAAAGAAGGAATATGCAAAGCGTGCCAACAAGGGAAGCAGACCAAATCTTCTTTTAAGACAAATCCTGAAAAGCAGACATCACAGAGGATCCTAGAACTACTTCATATGGATCTCTTCGGTCCCGTCAACCCACCCACTGTAAGTAAACGACTATATACACTTGTGGTGGTTGATGATTTTTCCAGGTATACATGGGTACATCTTTTAAAGACCAAGGATGAGGTGAAGCTTATCCTATCGGAGTTAATCCTCAAAGAGCAGAATAGCAAAGAAGTCACTGTGAAGAGGATTCGCTCTGACAATGGAACAGAGTTCTGCAATGGAGCACTGATGGATTTCTGTGCTGAAGCTGGAATAGCACATGAAAAATCTACGGCTAGGACTCCTCAGCAGAATGGATTAGCAGAAAGAAGGAATCCGACGCTGAAGGAAGCCGTTCGTTCGATGGTAGCAGATTCCAAATTGCCTGTTAAGTACTGGGGCGAAGCAGTGATGACGGCCTGTTATACACAGAATAGGAGTGCTATCACTAGCAGATTCAACAAGACTCCCTACGAAGTGTACAAAGGTCGTAAGCCCTCTATAACTCATCTTCGTGCATTTGGTTCTACATGTTATATTCATAATAACGGAAAGTCAAAACTTAATACTTTTTCACCTAAGTCAGATGAGGGTGTACTCCTTCGATATGGACACCCCACTCATAAAGGTTATAGAGTATTAAATAAGACTACCGGTATTGTGGAAATAACATGCAATGTTATTTTTGATGAGTCTACCTTAGTGCGCAGAGCAATCAACGGAAAAGAGGATAGCAATCATGAGAATAATGATGTCAATGATCAAATGTTTTTAAATTCTTTCGAAAACATGCATATTGATCCGACTAAGTCTATGAATGACTGCAATCCGAACCCGGCGCACTCAGCAGGGGACCAGACTACTGACCAGGCCAGTGATACTAGTGATTATGCTGAGGCCACACCTACAAATATTCTTGATGAATCAGACATCTTGGAGATGCTTGATAATGAAGAGGAGGAGACAACAAAGAATATTCCAATTAGGGAAGGCATGGCTATGCATGAAGATCTTGGCAGAGGCGCTGCTGAGATTCCAGCTGCTGAAAGACCTGCTGAAGAAGCTCTCATCCCTGAGAATCCTGTAGCAGAAGTTTCGGTTGATAACAACCCAGATGTTGAGCACCAGGAGGGTGCTGCGGAGAACAATGTACAAGACGTTGGTCGCGCAGGGGAAGGAAATGTGGCCAGATCAATCAGACCAACATGGTTGCGCGCCCATCCTCTTGAAGATGTCCTAGGAGATGTCAATGACCCTATCCTGTCAAGACAAGGGAATGCTATGCTGGCTTGTTATATCTCCAGTGAAGAACCCAAAAAGGTCGAAGAAGCACTGCTAGATCCGGATTGGGTGAGTGCTATGCACGAGGAGCTTGCAGATTTCTCACTTAATAACGTGTGGGAATTGGTTGACAGACCTGCTCACCAAAGTGTTATAGGAACTAAGTGGGTGTTCAAGAACAAGAAGGACGAGTCAGGTCTGGTAGTCAGAAATAAGACACGTCTAGTAGCCAAGGGCTATAGACAATGCGAAGGAATATATTATGATGAGACGTTTGCTCCAGTAGCAAGGCTGGAAGCAATTCGCTTATTCCTCGCGTATGCAGCTTATCATGAATTTGATGTGATGCAAATGGACGTAAAGAGTGCCTTCCTAAATGGTGAGCTCAAGGAGGAAGTCTACGTTGAGCAACCACCAGGCTTTGAGCAGGGTAATCAAGTTTACAGGCTCAGGAAAGCATTATATGGCCTAAAACAAGCACCACGAGCATGGTATGGAACTTTGTCTAAGTTCCTGCTAACCAAGGGCTTTAAGAAAGGAAGGATTGATCAAACTCTCTCCCGCATTGAAGATGGAGGAAGTATTCTGCTGGTACAGATATACGTTGACGATATTATTTTCGGATCAAAGAATTAAGAATTGTGTGATAAATTTTCAAAGCTCATGACCAGTAATTTCCAGATGAGTATGATGGGAAAGATATCATATTTTCTTGGATTGCAAGTCCAGCAGTCCAATGAAGGGATTTTTATTCACCAAAAGAAGTATACTCGCGATCTGATTGCGAAATATTGTCCAGAGAAGACAAAGAGTCTAAGGATTCCGATAAGTACGACGTGTATAGCTGCACTTGAGAAGGAAGGAGATGATGTGAATCCTACTATTTACAGAGGAATTATAGGTTCACTGCTATATCTCACCGCCAGTAGACCTGATATATCTTATGTCGTCGGATTGTGTGCTAGATATCAAGTGTTGGTCCCGAAATATCAGAGTCGTCGTGTTAGAAACTTAACACGAAATGCAGCGGAATAGATTAAAATATATTGCACTTAATGTTGTCAACAAAATGTTTCTAAGCTCAAGTTGTTACTTAAGTTTGCTTACAGATATACTCTAGCAACTCTGTTGCTAGGTTTTAAATCACGCTTTGAACAGATAGTTAATAAAACAGTAAACAAACACAAGATTTATAGTGGTTCAATCAAATAGATCTACGTCCACTCCTTAGCCGAAACGCTAAGAATTTCACTAGAAAAGTATACAGATTACAAGGAATCGCCTTTCCAGTTAAGTAGGCAGTGAACTTTCGGCCTGGCTACTTGACAGCTATCCTCCGTGGGTCTGAACTTCTCTGAGCAGAGCTCCGGCCAAGTCAAGGGCACACCTTCGTAAAACTTGTCCTTCGCTAGTGAGGCTTTTATAGTTTGCCTCCGAACTTAATGAATGTGCGGCTAACGCCCGTGAGAGTCACAACTTTTCAAGAGTGACTGTTGGATTCTTTTCTGAAAGAAATGAATCCCAATGATTGAGATATCCTTGAATGCAATTAAGAATATCTTCAATGGAGTGTCAGTACTTCAATGAGCGACACTACAGGTTGTTGGGAGCCTTCAGATAGACTTTAAGACGACTCTCAACTGACTACTTTTTAAGGATCACTTTGTCAAGAGAATTTTTAGCTTGAGCGTTCGTGAATGAGTAAAGTGATTAGAACACTTGTAGATTTGTAAAAGCAGTAGTCTATCCAGTTCTTGAGTTTGCCCTTTTATAGTTGGAGATTCAAAACTTTGAATCTCCATACCCGTTAGACACAACGGCTTCTTCTTCCCAGAATGGATTAACTTGATAGAACGCCTTTCTGAGTAGAGATGTACTTCCCACACTACTTAGGGAAAGTCTTGTCCCTTGTGCGTCCTTTTTGTCAGAGTCGCAGTCCGGCTTCAACTTTGCTAAAGGTATATTCCTTGAGATCCTTTGACTTTGATATTTCATTGATATGCTGAAAGGTCCGAATGCTAACTCCTTAGCATTCTAGCAATCTTTTCAGCCAAATGCTGGCGATCCTTGTTCGCTTGTTTCTCTAGCAGCTTGTGAGTTGGACGCTGACTCCGTCTGCTCGTTGTCTGCTAGGGATTCTTCATAGCATACTAGTCTATTACAACTCAAAGTATAACTTATACAGGACTTTACAAGTTGTGTTAGACGCTCTAGATTTTAGCAAATGATCGACCATCTAAATAAGGTTTGATTCAACAAAACCTTTTACAAATAAGTCCTAAGGAAGATTTTAGGGATAATTCCCAACAATTTCCCCCTTTTTGGTGCGATCAAAGCTTACTATCATTTGCTGACCATAAGTGGAAGAATGTATGTGTTTTACAAGATTCTATGCTATTCTATCGATCTGACACAGAGTTTTTCCAACTAGGTTCAAGCAACAGAAATGATTGAAATCAAATTCCCCCTCAACGAGTGCTGGGAATATTTCTCGATTAATATGAATAAATGTTTGCAACAAAGCAATATGCTAGAGTTTCTAGCACTCATTTAAATTAGCAAGCATTCATATTCATCAATCAAACATATAATCGTTATGTCCACATGCAGATTCGTTGAGTACACCAGAAGTGTAGATCAACTAGAGCACACCAGTAAAATTCAGAAGTGGACAAAGAGATTTTGTCAAAATCTGATCCAATTTTATATATGTTATTGTAAGTTTCAGTACAAATTGGATCCAGAAAGTGAAAGAGATTGACCTTGTCGTTTATGAGTCGGGCGCTGGCTTTTCTTTTTCATTGTCTGCTGATTTGATCTTCTGAATGTCCGCAAACTTCTCCATAGTAAACTTCATGAAGTTTTCCATAAGAGTTGCTCCTATTTCTCTTTCAGCAGCCTCACGCTCCAATTCTTTGGCCAGTTTCTCTTGTTCCATTGCGATCTTTTGCAATTTAAGTTCATGTTCAATTTTCTGCAGTTCTATCTTGGCTTCATGTTCCTTCCTTTGTAGCTCAAGTCTAGCTTCTAGTTCCTTTTGTTTCAATTCTTCCTTTGCTTTTTCTTCTTTCCTCTTCATTTCCTGTTCCCTTGTTGCTGCTTCCTCTTTGTTTTTCTTTCTTCTTTCACAGTCAGCTTTTCTTCTTTCTTCCCCCTCTTTGATTGCAGCCAAAAGATTTGTGCCATAGGCCACAACCGTTTCTTCGGCGTGAGTCCTGGTGTCTGCTATGTCTTTTCGAACAACTTCAAGACCTGCCCTGTTCTCAGAAATAGCTAACTTGCTTTCACCGACCTCTATTCGTACATGAGATACATCGCTCCGTATCTCATCAACTTCTCATCTCAGATGGTTGGTGGCGGCTTCTATTCTTTCATCAACAGCTTGTTGCAAATAAGAGTGGAAGGCTTCAGCTATATCGGTAGGCAATGGAAGGGGTATCTTCACGGATGTTATGGGAGAGGCATCGAAGGAAGTAGTCATGATGAGTTCTTGACTTGTTGGAATGTTTGATGATTGTTCATGGTTGATATTCTCAGCGAGATACTCTTGATATCGTAATTCCTCGAGCAATATCCGATGAGCTGCCTCTATAACTTGTGTGACCTCATGAATAAGCTGTGCTTCAGCTCTCTGAGCTTCTTCAAGGATGTTCTGAATATCAATCTCTATGATGTGCTGAATATCAGTGTCCAGAAGCTTAACTAACATCTTATCTGGATACTCGAGTCTTGGAGAGGCACGTTCAGTGGCTTGTGCCTTTCGTCGAGCTTGCCGATGTTCCTTTTGTTGCGATTCATATTCCAACTGACGTTTCTTATAAGCAACAGCAGCTTTTGCTTGGCGCTTAGATAGTTCAATCCTGGCGTCAGAGTACCCATCGGGGGCGAAGGTAGATTTGGGTAGTCCTGTATCCTGAGAGATAATGCGGTGTTCTCGGATGGCTTGAAGTCTACACATCACTTGTTGATCTGAGAACTGCTTCATCCCTGGAACTTGATCAATCCAATCAAAGCACCAACGTTCTTCACGTCTCCAGAAGTTTAATCCTTTAACTGCGAGACATATCATCCGCTCTTCGAAACAGAGTTGATACATAATATAGTCAAACTTCTTCCATCGACGGAACTCTTCTGCTAATAGGCGTCCTTCCGGTATTGACTCATCCAACTCACTGTGGAATAGATCTGCTATGGCTCTATCCGTTTCAGAATCAACAAATTTTTCTATTTCTTCAGCCATAGGTCCTAGATCAGAGTTAGGTACATCTTCGGGATGAACCGGTGCACACCATTGACTGATTCTTCGGAGTCCATAGCGACGTCCTGGCAGCCCATGGAGAGGTATACGAAGAATAGCCTCTGATTCTGTGGTTTCTTTCCTCAGGAACCTTGCATTGTAGATTTCCTCAGCTTCTTCATCGGAATCAGATTCAGAGATGCAAGAGGATCCAGGTTCCGAGAGGTGAGAGTCCTCTGCATCTGGTTGACGTGTTTCAGCGTCTGGTTGATCTGCAGCAGATTGATGACTGAGGGATGTTTCCTTCGGATGTTCCTCAAGGTGTGTCTGCATCGGCACTCCTGTGATCACTTCATCGCGAATCCCACTGGATTCTCCCGTATTTCTTCTGCGATACTTTTTCTTGGGGAAGTGAGTTTCATTGAAGGCTCTGGATGCTAGCCTTTTTGAGAATGTTGTATCTGATAGTTCCTCTTCTTCAATTATGATCTGCTGATCAGGTGAAATATGTGGAATTGATTCTTCTGCTATGTCAGCCTTTCCTTTTCCTTTCTTCACCGTTTCTTCTGCTAGATGAGGTGGATCAGCATATGAATCTCCTGTGGTATCCCCTATGATAGCATCTTCTGCTGTATCTGCTATCTTTTCATTTTCTGCTGGAATTTGACTTTCTCCAGCAGCATGGCTTTCTTTTAATGGATGATGTATATGCTCTGCTGAAGCTTCATTAACCATGCTAGCACTTACTCCTCCGCTAGCATTGCCTTCTTTGCTAGCTTCTTCAGCAGCTTTCTTTTGTGCCCTGAACTCTTCAGCAGCTGATTTGACACGTTCGAAGTGCCTGTCTCTGCTTTCGAATGTCAAATTAGTGATGAATTTCTGGTAATTTTTCTTTTCGATTTCCTTCAGAGTAGCTATGCGCCTTCTTTTTGCTTTTCTTGATTCTTGATTATGCTCTTCGCCAGTCCTGAGAGACTTAGGAACGTATTCTGGATCACTGCTGTTGTCAGTAGTATTTTCTATAGAATGTTTTGCCGATGTATTGATTCCTTCAGCAGCTGCAGTACTCGCCTGTTCTGCTTCTGCTTTTTCCATTACTTCTTTGTCAGTCAGAAGTTCTAACTTTCTTCTAGTCTTCTTCTTTGCCTTAGTTGCAGGAGGATTTGTAGCAACTCTTTTGAGCGATTGAATTGGAACCGCCAATGTCCCAATAGTAGTGGATTGCTGTTCTGCTTCCTTTGAAGTCATGATGGCGTTGATCTGATCAACTGGGAGATTTCCTAACTTCTCAATCTCCTCGAGATTTCTGAAGCATTGATCTGTTTCTGCATTCTTCTTCAACACTTGCAATTCTTCTTCGGAAATTGGAATGGAGTGTTGGAGTGTGACTTCTACTAAACTAGCTTCATCTGGTTCCTCTGGAGAAGTAGGCTTATTCTTGTCTACGTTAGACTTCCCTTTCAACTTCCGAGGATTTTGGACGTTGACTGGTTTGGGCTTGCGACGTGTTACCGGAATGTAATCGATAGAAAGAAGTTCAACTCCTTGATCTACTCCTTTGTTAGTAAACAGAATCTCCAACAGTTTACTAATCTTCAGCCCAAAGTTGACATTTGACGAGAATGTGTCATCTACTTCCATGTGAGCATTCTTCTTGGCATGTTCTGCCCAACGTTCAAAAATGAATTCGGCCCAATTGCCTTTTACATTGTCGTTTAATGCCATCATCACGGCATATTTCTTAGCAGAGAGCTCTGCGTATGATCCAGCATCACACTGGAGCATCTTGATTACAATCTCCGCGAGGAGTTTGTATTCCTCTGTCAGGGTGTTGATTGAGGTATTAGCCTTAAATATTCGCCTCTTCTCTCCTGGCTTCTTCCAAAGGTTCCACTTTCTTTCTATTTCCGCTGTATCAGTTATCTTATACTGAGAGATTTTGGTTCCATAGTTACGAAGCCCAAAAGTACGAGCGAGTAAATCAGCACTCACTTCAATGATGTTTCCATAGACACAAGTTTTGAATGATTTTTGATCATCACTCATAACAGCCCTAGCATAAAATTCAGAGACCATATGCGGATGAAATCGATCAGGTTCAGTAGTGAGATACTTTACCAGCAATTCGGAATCAAGAAGATCCAAAATCCATTTAGGAAATTGTTTGATGGCAAGCGGCATGTACAGAATCCTGTCCTTCATGATCTGGGCAACTCGTCGCCGTTCTCCCGAATGCGTGGACAACTTCTTCTGTCTGGCCATTGTTACTAATGTGTAGTAAGGGATGGACTCATCAATGTCCTCCTTCTTCTCAATACCTATGAACTCTGGTGCATGTCAAACATGCAGGGGCGAGCAGGTGGTTGAGGGGTAGATAAATGATGGGGGTTGGAGATTAACAATCTCGAGATTCTCGGATGAATCTGTATTTCGATGTGAGGAGATGGAAGAATCTTGATTTGAGGTCATGGTTGAGTAGGGGTTTCAGAAGATTTTGAGAGGGTTTTTCAGAAATGGGGGGTGAGTGAATATCTGAAGGCAGAAATTGAAGGGATTCGAAATCTTACGAAAGTGTAGAAGATGTCGAAGTATGTGAAGAAATCAACGGCGAGGATTGAGTTCATTTTAATCTCAATCGACGGTTCGGGTTGAGAGTCATATCGTGAGTAGAATCACGTCTCTCGGTGCTCGAGTGTTGATGACGTGGCACAGCCCCATTTGTCGCCGTCGTCTGAATGCATTAATTGTTTTACCAGAGCGAAATATAAACGTCCCACGTCTGATTTGAAAACTTCAGCAGCCGGTTGTGGTAGAGGTGAACAAATGCTACCACGTAGTGCATGGTTTCATCATCATAATCTCGGCATTGCTTTTTATGCAAGATCATAATTTCTTCCGACTTGACCTCCGCAGTAATGAATTATCTCACTCTTCTTAGTGACTCTTCAACTTCAGCAGCTAGCAATTACCAATATTTCCTCTATAAATATCATAGTCATGCGATGTAGTTGCTACGTCTACTTGTAACCCTTTCTCTTCTTCTCACAAATTTCATCAATACGAAAATATGGAGCAGAATCAATCTCTCTATGTTCCACGACATAGAATTCTCTGTGATGCTGATCTATATGAGGAATACGAAGAAGATTACTACATAGCAGAGTGGGTTATGTCAAGTCTCCAAGCTTGTGGTTTGGCTAGGTTCATTTTTTTGATGCCGCATGCTTTTCAAAGAGAGCATCTACAGTTCTTCTTTCAACAGAGTCAGCCGATTGGAGACTCCATTGTAGGTGTTTTTAGAAACCATTTGGTGAGGTGGACTGTTGATACTTTTGCTTCAGAGTTTGGCCTACGGAGGGGTCCAAATTCTGTGTTGGAGTATCGCAGTAATGAGATTGCCCCAGAATGGTCTTCCTGGATGAGGTGGAGGCGATCTGCTGATCTGGACTTCTCGCCTACCCCTTCAGCATATGGACTGCTTCCTCGTTACCAAGTCCTTTTCGAGATTGTTTGTGGAATGATGGTGGGAGTGAATCCTGATGACATGATTTTCTCCCGTGAAGTTTGGAAAGTCATGATGGCGATATACGACCGGGCAGAGGTAGATTGGGCATCGTTTGTCTTCCAGAGGGTCCGGCAAAGTGTTCAGCAGTTCCCGCGACTTCACCTTCCCTACGGGATGCCTCTGAGTTGGCTGCTTGAACAGAGATTTAGCGATCTCACTTTAGGGCCCTCGAATCTCCGAGGAATAGACTTTTATCCCTTTGTACCGTTCTCACCCTTTGATTGAATCGTCTGTTGTAGTTGTCTTTTGATGATGTATATAAGATAATGTCGTTTTGATCTTGACAAACTTATATAGATGCATTCAATATCAATCATTTTCTAGATAGTTGCCCTATTAATCAATTGCTTAATAACGTTGCTAAGATCATAGCAGAGCGATGGTTGGTAGCAGAGTGTCCTTCCTTTAGCAGAGATGTTAAGTCTAGCAAAGGAATCCATATTTAGCATAGACTTTAATTCAGTAGCAGAGATTCTATTTGCTAGCAGAGACCATATCTCTAGCAAAGACTTCAACGCTAGCATAGATCTCGTTTGCTGGTAGATGCTTAATTTCTAGCAGATTTATCATTTCTAGCAGAGATTGCATTCACTAGCAGATGGCTTAACTCTAGCAGAGCTTTCATCTCTAGCAGAAATTGTATGCACTAGCAGATGCCTTAACTCTAGCAGAGCTTTCATCTCTAGCAGAAATTGTACGCACTAGCAGATGCCTTAACTCTAGCAGAGCTTTCATCTCTAGCAGATTGAACGACTAGGTCGATTGCGTATTCCAAGAATTATTTTGACCGATCTGTCGTGGCGTCTGTCTATTCGTAGAGTGACAGATTAATAATAACTCTGGTAGGTTGAATCTGATCAATTCTTGCGAGAGGAGTTACGATCTTCCCTTTATAAATACCCTGTTGTAAGTATCCTCGTTGACACAATAACCCTTTTCTGAAACACATATTTTCAAGAAACGAGATGGATTCACCAGGTCAATCTCTTGAATTGCGCCGAAATCAGATCCTTCATGAGGCTGGGTTGTATTCTTTGTATGACAACAATCCGGATGTTGCAGAGATAGTAATGTCCAAGTTGAGTCGTAGTGGATTGGCCCAATTTGTTACTACTACTCCGAAGCGTTTCCAAGGCGACATTCTTCGAGAATTCATAGAGAGCTGTTGTGTGGAGGAAGATGGCATTTATGGTTTCTTCCTCGGCAATCTTATCTACTGTGATTCGGTCTTCCCAGAGGACCTGGGTCTGTCTTCAACCACTGTGTGACGGACATTTCTCCTGAATGGTCCGCATGGCAGAGATGGAGACGAATGCCTTCGTCTGGATTTTCTTTGTCCGTCTCAGCATACGATTTGCGCTTCCCTTATTGGGTGCTCTTCCGAGTAGCCAGTAACATGTTGATGGGTGAAGACCGTGATGTCACTTCTTTTTCAAAAGAGACTTGGCAAATCATGATGGCTATCGATGATGGAGCCGATGTAGACTGGGCGAATTATATCTACGACAGCGTTCGAGACTGCATCGAGTATTATCCTGCCGTGCCTCTACTCAACGGAATGCAACTCAGTTGGTTACTAGAACAGAGTTTTCCACAAATAGCCGAAGGGCCAACGAATCTTGTATCTGCTGACTTCTTTCCGTTTAGGCCTTCTTCCTCCTAGACTTTTGAATGAAGTGTTGTCTTCAATTCTCCCCTGTTTCTTGTAATGTCATCTTGTTGGTTAATGAAAAGATGTATTGAATCTCCACAACCTTTTCTATTATATGACATGTTTTCGTCGGTAGATGTGATCATCTAAAAATGGTTGGCTGCAACTTCAAGAATTCCAAGAAATAATAATTTCTCATGTCATACTCCTTCTCTGCTGTGCTAGCATTAGCAACTTGGTTTGTGACTGGTAAGGACTACCATTTTCCATACGCAATCATCAAGTGTTATCATTTAAGGCGGTAGATGTCTGTCTGACTCAAAAGATTTGTGCTATCCTTTGTTATCCTTTTTAAGCTTTCGTGGAATAGAGCGCCAGAAAATCCAGGTAGCACGACTTGCCGTAAGTAGCTTTACCAATACATGTGGCGCTTCCCCCTTTGTCGAGATTCCTCAACTGCTGCTCTTTTGGATTTGAATTTATTTGATAAGACGTTTTGGAAGAGTGTTCTCTCTGTGGATAGAGCCATGATCTGGCTATAAAGAACATCACTTTTGTCTCCCTAAACTGCATCTTTTACGTAGTCTTCTTGAGCTTCGTCTTCTCCTCTTCCTTTAATATAGCGTTGTCTTCTCTACTTGTTCCAAAAATGCATCATGTTACAATTGCACCCAGTGATTTGTCTATCACACGCAACCAGATTCTTCATGAATCGGGGTTGTATTTTGAGTATGGTAGCAATTGTCGTGTTCCCAACTTTGTGATGGGGGCTCTCAATGAGAGTTGCTTGACCCAATTTCTGACAACTATGCCGACAAAATATCAGAAACAAGCTCTTCAAAGCTTTATCTTCAGGAGTAGAACTGATGATGATGCTATTTGGAGTTGCTTTGATAATGAGGTGGTGTGCTGGACTCCTTCTCTGTTCTCTCAGAAGTTCGGCCTTCCTCGAGGTCCAGTTCGAGTTATGGATGTTTTCCACCATTTGACTGCTCCAGAGTTCCGTTACTGGAATGAGTGGAGGCAGTCTGCTGACTATGAGTTTTCACCATCTCCTTCGTGTTTGCATTTGAAGGAAGAGTACAGGGTCATCTTTGACATTGTTAGTAATGTCACCTTTGATGTCCCTGCTGAGAATTATGCGTTGAACCAAAGGATTTGGAGGCCCATGATGGCTATTGATGCTGAGATGAAGGAAGTTGACTGGGCAGAATTCTTCTTCGATGGAGTGAGGAGATGCATCGATCTTTTCCCTCAGATTCCTCTACCAACTGGCATGCAGCTTAGTTGGTTGCTTGAGCAGTCATTTCCTCGTCTGGTCTCTGAAGGGATTCCTTTGATGGGTTTTGACTTCTATCCCTTGAGGGCTCATTTTCCAAATTGTGGTTGAGGAATGCTCGGGGCTCTCCTTCCTTTTGGCCTTCATGTGACTCTATGTTAGCTGTGCAAAAGAGTATGCTGTATTTGATGATGTATTTACTCTTTTCTTGTAATTTCGGAGTTTGTAATCCAGAGTATGATAATGAACAATCATCTTTCAGGAGTATCCTTATAGAAAGAATGAGAGCTAGGACTCATTCATCCACTTCAGCATCGAACTCCAATAATCCCAATTTCAAGCATAACTCTTTAATTGCTTGATTATGATAGACCCCAGTTAAGTGATAAAATGAAATAATGTGAGTCTAATCGTAGCGAATCACCATTCCCTGAAGGAGTTATCGTGATTCTCGAGCCATACGCTTGATTAGACTGGTGACTTCCTATCATCACAACGCGTCCACTTCGAGGCGACGATTGAGTGTCTAACGCAGTGAATAATTACGTTACTGTTCTCGATGGATCAAATCGTCATAACTACTGTGTATATCAACCGTCTATAAATCGACGCTTTAGGCTCACGTTGTTTCATCCCAATCATCCTTTCCGAAAAATGTCTTCTCCTTCTTCAAGTATGCTGCACGGCGAATCCTCTGCTTTGTCTCACTCAAATCCAAATTCGCCATATTCTCCCTCAGACCATTTGACTGTTAAGCGAAATCAAATCTTCAGTGAAGCTAACCTTCGTCTGTGCTATGCGAACGATCCTAGGGTTCCGAATGTAGTGAAGCAAAAGTTGGTGTTGTCGGGGATTGACAAGTATGTTACAGTTATCCCTCAGCATTTCCATAAAGAGGCGCTTCAGAAGTTTTTCAGTCAGGCGCAAGTGGAGGGTGATGTCATCTTCGATTTTCTGAACGACCGTTTGGTGAAATGGACTGCTGATTCCTTTGCAAGAGACTTCAGCTTACCCCAAGGCAACAATTCTGTTTTCAGCTATCGCTCTGGTGAAGTGGCGCCGGAGTACTCTTGTTGGAAGCGTTGGAAGAGAGGATATTGGGGCGAGTTCACCACCACGGTGTCTCCGCTAGGTCTTCGTCCTGAGTACGGTATCTTGTATGACATCTGCAATGACATAGTGAACGGAATGTATGCCGATAAGGAGTTGTCCCTCACTAAGGGTGTCTGGCAGGCGATGATGGTAGTCGATGATGGATGGCTCCATGCAAATTGGGCGAGGCTTGTGTTTGACCAGGTGAAGGATGTGGTCAACTGCTGGCCTAACACAGGGTTGCCAAATGGAATGCAGCTTAGCTGGCTGTTGGAGCAAACCTTTCCAGATCTTGCTGTTGGCCGTTCAACCCTTCGTCCATCTGATTTCTTCCCAAGAGATCCCCGTACAATGTGACGTCTACTGTTGTTAATCTGATGTATCTCTATTTCTCCTCCCCTTTTTTTTGATGTATGCTTCCCTCTCTTCTCTGTTTCCATCCACTCTTTCTCCCTCTTTAATTTTAAAGGATGTAAGTTGATTGTTCTTCCACCAATCTAATATATGAGGGGTTATCTTTGTATTATCGGTATCTTCTGTGCAAAGTCTTGAGTATGAGTTGCATAGAATCAATGGAATTTTGTTAGAGAAATCCGCGATAATGATCAGAACCGTTAACATTTGTAATGAGTAGTTAACTGTTCTGCTGTGAGATAAACAAATCTTCTGCTGAATAATCATGACTTCTCTGCTGAATAAATGAGTACTTTGTTTGCTGGAAATATTCGATAAATCTTCTGAGACAAGTCGAGTGAAGTACTCAAGTTCCATAGCATCTTCATATATCGAGTGCTAAATCTTCATGAAATCCAGAAAGAATGAAAACCAAATTTCATTCATCCAAGGTCTCGTCTAATTCCATAAGACCTAATTTAATGCATAATTCTTTAAATCTTGATTCTGGGAGAGGTTTTGTAAAGATATCCGCAATTTGATCTTCAGTGCATATATACTTGACATCAATGTCCTTTTTCTCCTGATGATCTCGAATGAAGTGGTGACGGATATCAATGTGTTTTGTTCTGGAGTGATGAACAGGATTTTTTGTAATACACATGGCACTGTTGTTATCACAATAGATTGGCACACATTCAGGAGTAATTCCATAATCCTGCAATTGTTGTTTTATCCAGATAATCTGTGAACAACAACTAGCAGCCGCCACATACTCTGCTTCTGTGGTCGATGTGGCAACAGAGTGCTGCTTCTTGCTAAACCAGCTTATGAGCTTGTGTCCCAGAAATTGACATGTGCCACTAGTACTCTTCCTGTCAATCTTGCATCCTCCGAAGTCTGAATCCGAGTATCCACTTAAGGAAAGGCTATCGGCTCTTGGATACCAGATTTCTAGTCCTTCCGTGCACTTCAAATAGCGAACAATCCTCTTAGCAGTGTCAAAGTGTGACTTCTTAGGATTGGCTTGATATCTTGCGCATAATCCAACAGCATAGGAGATATCAGGTCTGCTAGCAGTGAGGTATAGCAGTGACCCTATGATTCCTCGATACAGAGTAGGATTTATGTCTTCTCCTTCTTTTTCAAGAGCAGCAATGCAGGTTGTGCTTATAGGAATTCGCAAACTCTTAGTCTTCTCTGGACAATACTTTGCAACAAGATCACGAGTATACTTCTTCTGGTGAATGAAGATTCCCTCTCTGGACTGTTGAACTTGCAATCCAAGGAAATAAGACATTTTTCCCATCATGCTCATTTGAAAGTTGCTGGTCATGAGATCGGAGAATCTATCACATAGATCTTGGTTCTTTGACCCAAAAATTATATCATCAACATCTATTTGAACTAGCAGAATACTATCTCCATCTTTGATACGAAAGAGAGTTTGGTCTATCCTCCCTTTCTGAAATCCATTAGATAGCAAGAACTTAGATAAGGTTCCGTACCAGGCTCTTGGTGCTTGCTTCAGACCATACAGTGCCTTTTTGAGCCTGTAAACTTGATTGCCATATTCAAATCCTGGAGGTTGTTCGACGTAGACTTCCTCCTTGAGTTCGCCATTAAGAAAAGCACTCTTCACATCCATTTACATCACATCAAACTCGTGATACGCAGCATATGCTAAGAATAGTCGAATTGCTTCCAGCCTTGCCACTGGAGCAAACGTCTCATCATAGTCAATGCCCTCGCATTGCCTATATCCCTTGGCTACGAGTCTCGCCTTATTTCTTACAACCGTGCCGGACTCATCCTTCTTGTTCTTGAATACCCATTTAGTGCCTATCACACTTTGATGCTCTGGCCTGTCCACTAGTTCCCACACATTGTTTCGTGTGAATTCTACAAGCTCCTCTTGCATAGCATTCACCCAATCGGGATCTAGCAGAGCCTCTTCGACTTTCTTGGGTTCTTCACTAGAAATGTAGCAAGCTAACATTGCATTGGCATTTCCTCGCCTTGTTAATAATGGATCATTAATATTTCCAAGAATTCCTTCTGGAGGATGAGTGCGCAACCAAGTAGGTCTGACTTGTGTTAGATTTTCAGCATCTGATACTCCTTCTGGATCGTCGTTTGCTGGAATATCCCCTTTGTCATTTGTCTACTGCTCAGCATCGGGAATATCAGCATTTCCTTCACCATTATTTGAAGCTTCTGCTATAGGATCTTTATGATCAAGAACCTCTTCGGTAGGTATTTCAGCAGCTGGCACCTCAGGAGTGGGAAACTCCGCGGCTGGTAACTCAGCAGTGGGTTCTTCAGCATTCAACTGTTCTGCTACAGTTTGGTCTGCTACGGCTTCCATCGGTGCAGCATTGGTTGTAACTACATCAGCATCATCTTTAGCATCTCTTGCGGGATCTGGTATTTCTTCGTCATCTTCATCGTTAATCACTTCTAGGATAGTTGATTCGGTTATGATGTGAGTAGGTTTGGCCTCAGCATGATCATTAGCATCACTGGCCTGGTCAGCAGTTTGATCCCCTGCTGCGTGCGTCTCGTTTGGATTGCAATCATTCCTAGACTTAGTCGGATCAATACTCATATTCTTGAAAGAATTTAGAAGTGTATGATCATTGACATCATTAGTCTCATGATTGCTAATCTTTTCTCCTTTACTTTCACTGCGCACTAAAGTACACTCATCAAAAATAACATTGCATGTTATTTCCACAATGCCAGTAATCTTATTTAATACCCTATAACCTTTATGAGTGGGATGTCCATAACCAAGGAGTACACCCTCGTCAGATTTAGGTGAAAAGGTATTAAGTTTCGATTTACCGTTATTGTGAATATAACATGTAGAACCAAATGCACGTAGATGAGTTATAGAGGGCTTACGACCGTGATACACTTCATAGGGAGTCTTGTTGAATCTGCTTGTGACAGCACTCCTATTCTGTGTGTAGCAGGCCGTCATGACTGCTTCACCCCAGTATTTAGCAGGAAGTTTGGAGTCTGCTAACATTGATCGAACGGCTTCCTTCAGCATCCGATTCCTTCTTTCTGCTAAACCATTCTGTTGTGGAGTCCTTGCTGTAGATTTTTCATGTGATATTCCAGCTTCAGCGCAGAAGTCCATCAGCACTCCATTACAGAATTCTGTTCCATTGTCGGATCGAATTCGCTTTACAGTAACTTCTTTACTGTTCTGCTCTTTGAGAATCAATTCTGGCAGAATAAGCTTCACTTCGTCCTTTGTCTTTAATAGGCGTACCCATGTGTACCTGGAGAAGTCATCAACCACTACCAGTGTGTATAGACGTTTACTTACAGTGGGTGGTGTAACTGGACCAAAAAGATCCATATGAAGCAATTCCAGAACTCTTTGTGATGTCACCTTTTCAGGATTTGTTTTGAAGGATGATTTGGTCTGTTTTCCTTGTTGACAAGATTTGCATACTCCTTCTTTGCGGAAGATCTCATTTGGTAGACCTATAACAAGCTTATTTTTGGCAAGATGGTTAATAGTTTTGAAATTTAAGTGATTAAACCTCTTATGCCATAGCCATGTTGTTTCCTCCTTATTGAGAGCTAAAAAACAGGAATGTTGTTGACCGCTTTGCCAATCGACAATGTATAGTCCACCTTTGCGGATGCCTCGTAGTTTTACTTCTCCTGAAACAGCATCAGCAATAGCACAACCAGTATTTTTAAAAGATACAATATACCCGTTTTCACATAGTTGACTAATGCTGAGTAGATTATGCTTCAGGTTGGAGATGAGTGCTACGTTGACGATTCTTAGGCCATTCCGTTCAATGCAACCTCGTCCAACAACTTCTCCTTCACTGTTGTCTCCGAACTTGACTTTCGGACCGTTGAATAATCTTCTTATGTCTGAGAACAGTTCTTCATTCTCGGTCATATGAGCGGAGCAACCGCTGTCCAGGACCCATTCATTGGATATGTATGTTTCCGTAGTTATGGAGTCCTGTTCCTGCAAGCGAATCAAGTGAATTTAGGTACCCGTTTAGTGTCGGGGCCTGCAGGATTAACATGAAGCATAGTTCCTTTCGGAACCCACATCTTAGTGATTTTCAAGACTTTTGTCTTGGTTTCACTATTTACTACTTTCTTGACCTTTGGCATAAAGTTTCTATTTCTAGGTGAATGAATGAATTTAGCCGTCCTTGCCCTTGAAATAGAATGTGTAATGGGCTCAGGCTTTGTATAGACATTTCTTCTATGCGACGTATACTGCGTGTAGTTGGGACTCACAGCATTGTACTGTGCAGGCCTTCCCTGATGAAAATTAGGATGTACTATCCTTGCGTTGAAATCAGAACGCTCAGTACCCCTTGAGTTGGTAGAGTAGGATTTAGTGTGTGCTTTAGGATTCCTCTGCTGAAGTCTATCAAATACTTGCCTATTATTCATCACTTGATTCTTCTGCTGAGGCTTAGAGTTGCGTCCAGCATTTGTCCTTGGGATCTTCTGTTGAGGTCCATTGGATAAAGGCCTAGCAGACTCTGTCCTCTGCTGAGATCTAGCAGATGAATTATTAGCTGTCTTTGATGTAGACCTCTGCTGAGCTCCAACGGGCTCATTCTGCTGAGGTTTATTCTTTGGTTTAGCTGATGGCTCAGCAACCATAGTTTCAGCAGACACTACTCCTTTACCTTTTTCAGTAGAGCTATATCCAGCAGTTACAAACAAAATTGGATTCTTTTTAGATAAATTGCCATTGAATTTTGACATTCTTTTTGATGATTCGCATCCAAGTCCAGACTTATCAGAGTGATGTCTTTGACTACTTACAAGGGCATTGAGAGCAGCCTTGCTGGATGCATACATGCAAATACAATCCTCTTTTGGTTTGTTTTTTAATGCTTGATTTTCTTTTTCCAACGTTTGAAGTTTTTCTGACAACTGTGAGAGATCTTCTTTTAATTTGAAAAATTCTTCACGTTCTAACCTCAGCCTCTCGACTTCCTCGGTTAAGCTTGTAATGTGAAGTTTTAATGAGGCATTTTCTCCCACAATCTCATTTTTGATCTCATACATTTTTGCAAATTCTAATGATAGCTGCACTAAATAGTCTTCTTCAGAATCAAAATGTGATTCCTCCGATTTGTCTATAATTTGATTGCTAGATGAATTAGTGGACAATACCTCTGCTTCCTCAGCAGCGAGAGCTGATTCATTAGTTTCCTCGGCATCGTTGTCCGCATCAGCAAATTGGTCTTCAGTGATGTCTGCCATTAACACGAACAAGGCTTCTTCACTATCTTCTTCTTCTGATGAGCAGTAAAATTCTTCTTCATCAGCAATCTCCGTCCTGGTTAGCAACGCTTTGGTTATGGCTTTCGCAGCGCGTCTTTCGAATCGTTGCTTCAGGCAATCTCGTTCTTCTTTGCTGATCTTTGGGCAATCATGCTTTAAGTGATCTGGAGAGCCACATTCAAAGCAATTTCTAATTTTTCGCTCAGTTGAGCGGTTAGTCGTTGATGAAGGAATTTCTTTCGCTTCCTTTTCAGCTTTTGCTTCATTTAGCATCCTCTGTATTTTCTTCATTTGTTCTTCCAGTTCATTGATCTTTAGATCAACTGCTTGTGTACCTGCACTGGAAGTTCCTTCTTTCGAGGGAGATGCTGGAGTAGGTCTTTCTGGTTTATAGAAAGATCTTTTTGTCTTGAATTTATTATAGTCCTTCTTAGCGAAGTATGCTAAGTCCTCAGCGTTCCCAACATATTTTGAAGAGGCTTGTGCTACTGCCGTTTCATTCTTTTTTGACTGTTGTATGATAAATTCATGGGCTTTAAGTTGAGCAAATACCTCAGATGTAGTCAAGCTGTTGAGGTCTTTTTCACTCAAACTTGTCACTTTCGCGAACCAGTCATCTCTCGGATATAGTTTGGAGATGATTTTATTGTTCATTTCTCCATTATCATACTTCTTTCCGAGACTCCTGAGTTCTCCAATTATTGTGTTGAAGCGTTCTTCCATGATTTGAATGGTTTCTCCTGCACACATTGAAAAAGATTCGTATTTGTCCACAGCTACCTGTAATTTGTTACGTCTCATTTGATCCGTCTCCTGTGAAGACTCGCACACGTAGTCCCACATTTCCTTAGCAGTTTCAAGGTCAAGCGCCTTGTCTTTCATCAGCTTTGGAAGTGAGTCAAGAATGAGTTTCTTTGCCACGTGCTCTAGTTGAGCTCTCTTTTTGTCTTCACTTGTGTATTCATCAAATGGTTTAGGAACCATTTCAGGTCTTGGAGGTCTTGGTTCTCCTCCAGCAGCATCTTCAGCACGTCCTAGTCCTATAAAAGTGTTAGCTTTCGTGATCTGAATAGGACCTCTTACCAGTATGTCTGCCATCTCAGGATGTATGCTCTGAAGTTGTATGAGAGCCATCTTCTTCCAAGATGAGAAGTTCTCTCTGTCATACTCTCCAAGGGAGTGGTTCATCATTTTGTATGCTTCTTGAATGGTTTCCTGAGCTGAGTATATAAAAACAGGTACAAAAGTGCAAGGAAAAAGATAGATTTGGTCACGGGTGACTCAAAAACGGAGAGTCTGTTATGACCTCCGCTCTGATACCACTTGTTGGTCCCGAAATATCAGAGTCGTCGTGTTAGAAACTTAACACGAAATGCAGCGGAATAGATTAAAATATCTTGCACTTAATGTTGTCAACAAAATGTTTCTAAGCTCAAGTTGTTACTTAAGTTTGCTTACAGATATACTCTAGCAACTCTGTTGCTAGGTTTTAAATCACGCTTTGAACAGATAGTTAATAAAATAGTAAACAAACACAAGATTTATAGTGGTTCGATCAAATAGATCTACGTCCACTCCTTAGCCGAAACGCTAAGAATTTCACTAGAAAAGTATACAGATTACAAGGAATCGCCTTTCCAGTTAAGTAGGCAGTGAACTTTCGGCCTGGCTACTTGACAGCTATCCTCCGTGGTTCTGAACTTCTCTGAGCAGAGCTCCGACCAAGTCAAGGGCACACCTTCGTAAAACTTGTCCTTCGCTAGTGAGGCTTTTATAGTTTGCCTCCGAACTTAATGAATGTGCAGCTAACGCCCGTGAGAGTCACAACTTTTCAAGAGTGACTGTTGGATTCTTTTCTGAAAGAAATGAATCCCAATGATTGAGATATCCTTGAATGCAATTAAGAATATCTTCAATGGAGTGTCAGTACTTCAATGAGCGACACTACAGGTTGTTGGGAGCCTTCAGATAGACTTTAAGACGGCTCTCAACTGACTACTTTTTAAGGATCACTTTGTCAAGAGAATTTTTAGCTTGAGCGTTCGTGAATGAGTAAAGTGATTAGAACACTTGTAGATTTGTAAAAGCAGTAGTCTATCCAGTTCTTGAGTTTGCCCTTTTATAGTTGGAGATTCAAAACTTTGAATCTCCATACCCGTTAGACACAACGGCTTCTTCTTCCCAGAATGGATTAACTTGATAGAACGCCTTTCTGAGTAGAGATGTACTTCCCACACTACTTAGGGAAAGTCTCGTCCCTTGTGCGTCCTTTTTGTCAGAGTCGCAGTCCGGCTTCAACTTTGCTAAAGGTATATTCCTTGAGATCCTTTGACTTTGATATTTCATTGATATGCTGAAAGGTCCGAATGCTAACTCCTTAGCATTCTAGCAATCTTTTCAGCCAAATGCTGGCGATCATTGTTCGCTTGTTTCTCTAGCAGCTTGTGAGTTGGACGCTGACTCCGTCTGCTCGTTGTCTGCTAGGGATTCTTCATAGCATACTAGTCTATTACAACTCAAAGTATAACTTATACAGGACTTTACAAGTTGTGTTAGACGCTCTAGATTTCAGCAAATGATCGACCATCTAAATAAGGTTTGATTCAACAAAACCTTTTACAAATAAGTCCTAAGGAAGATTTTAGGGATAATTCCCAACATCAAGCGAATCCTAAGAAGACGCATCTTGACACTGCAAAGCGGATTGTGCGATATTTGAAATGTACAGAGGGTCTGGGAATTTGGTATCCTAGAGCAAACAATCTTGACTAAGTGGATACTCAGACTCAGACTTTGGAGGATGCAAAATTGACAGGAAGAGTACAAGCGGTACGTGTCAATTTCTTGGACATAAGCTTATTAGCTGGTTCAGCAAGAAGCAGCAATCTGTTGCTACATCTACTACATAAGCAGAGTATGTGGCTGCCGCTAGTTGTTGTTCACAAATTTTATGGATAAGGCAACAATTGCAAGATTATGGGATTTCTCCCGAATGTGTGCCGATTTATTGCGACAACAACAGTGCTATGTGCATTACTAAGAATCCGGTCCATCATTCTAGGACCAAGCACATTGATATCCGTCATCATTTTATTCGAGATCATCAGGAGAAGAAGGATATTGATGTTCGCTATATATGCACTGAAGAGCAGATAGCTGATATATTCACGAAGCCCCTAGCTGAATCCAGATTCAAGGAGTTATGTATTAAATTGGGTCTCATGGAGTTGGACGAGACTATGGATGAATGAGATGCTATTCTTATTCTTTCTGGATTTCTTGGATTTCATGAAGATATTTTTTTTACGTATTCTGGATGCTGAATTCGTCTGCTAAGGAAAGTTTGTCATAGCAAGAATTGTCAGCATAAAGGATGCTAAGCAGACGATGGTTGAACTTTCAGCAAACATCAAAATTGGAAGTCAGATTCTTAAAGTTCTGCATATTTCAAAAAAATCATATCATTTCATTCATTGAAGGTCGTCTTTACAAAAAGGGGGTTTAGTAAATTAAAAACAACATGTTTCCTATCTTAGGGGGAACGGGGCTTGAATGGGAAGAAGTTTGTGTCCAGAAGGTTAGATCGACCTTCTGCTATCCGAGGGAAGCTCTGCTCCAGCAGCCAACTGAGTTGCATTCCATTCAGCAGAGGTACCGAAGGGAAAAGTTGGACACACTCTCGTACGCTGTCAAAGATGTAGCCTGCCCAGTCAACTTCGGCTTCATCATCAATGGCCATCATGACCTTCCATGTCTCTCTCGAGAAAGAGAGATTGTCGAGACTTTCTCCCAACAGCATATTATGGGAGATACAAAATATAACCCAATATGGAGTCTGCAGATCATATGCTTAAGGAGAAAACTCAAACCAAGACGACCGTCTCCATCTCTGCCACGACGACAATTCAGGGGCCACTTCCGTCGTACGGTAGTCCAACACTGACACTGGACCCCTGGGGAGGCCGACACGTCGAGAGAAGAAGTCTGGAGACCAACAGACTAGCTTGCCGCGGAAGGAACCATAGATGACTCCTTCCTCAACAGAGCAGTTGTCGCGCCTCCCAACCAGGCCTATGCGACAGTCCCACGTGCGAACAATGCACGCTAAAGGTTTTAGTGGTTTACTAACAATTTTCAAAAATCATTTAAATAATAGCGGAAGAAATTTGAAGTTTATGAAAGATTATGGATTTTTTTTGAAAGAATAAACTTTAATCCAATGATAAACAAAAGACCAAGTGTAGCGGAAGCATTATGAAGTGTTTACAATTAAAGCGTGGGGAAACAATGAATAACAATGAAGTTCAAATAATGACCGCCACGCGAGTCTTACGCTAAATACGACTGGGGAAAATAATTCATAAACACGAACAAGTGAATGGGTACTATGTATGAGGACATAGCCCTTTGTGCCTCGATACCGATTGACAATTGAATTAATTAAGTTAACAAGAATCATGCCATATGAATTCAAGATAGATCATGCCATAATAGGTTCAACATCAAAAGGCATCAAAAGGCATTCAAGTATAGGCTCAAATGGATTTACGATTAAACAATTTCATGGGATTCAAATAGACATGCCAAAAGACAATCCCATGCCAAACAAGGGGGAAGGGAGTTTTAGATAACACAAAAGATTACATTAATATTGTGATTACATTTGATTGTCTTCTTCCCACTTTTACCACAACGCCGCCGCCACCGCCATCACCTTGTACCTGCATGTGGGGAAAAACACACACAGGGGCTGAGTACTCCGCGTACCCAGTTTTCACGGTGTCCCAAAAACCGATTACATACATATATCATGATAACACCGCACACTCATGCATAATACAAGTTTTTGTTGAAATCATCATGTATATGCACAAAACATTTTTCCTCACATGGAAGCTTCCACTCGAATTAGGCACCACATAATCATTTTCCATCAACATCATCATCATATCATATTCATCAAGATAAACATATCACATAGGGTAAGATAGGAGTGGCCACTCGCTATCTACCCGGTAAGGTTTAATCACCCTTAACCAACCGGTAGTCTTATTACTATCCGGGCTAATGCATTAGGCTTACAATACATATTCATACGGTGCCAAAACAATTTGCGGTGTATCATGCTTTACTTTGAAAACGAAATCATTTACTTTCAATTTGGAAATCATTTTGAAAAAGAAACCAAAAATGAAATAGGATAAAGTAGTGCCCACCTTATGGTTTATGCTAGTTGATCACTTTGTACCTCTAGTTGATGGTTCTTTGTCACAATCACCAACACCTAGATTATAACACTAAATTACTAGGTATGTTCACTTAACTTCATGCATGCTTCACATAAATGATTATTCATCTAATTCATTTAGCATGCTTCAAGTAGTTGCCTCATACTTAGGCTCAACATATAATCATGCTTGCTAGGATTTATTTAACAAGTAGGCTTGTGTACATCATGCTCTTTCAATTTAATCAACATGCTCGATAATTATGTACCAAGTACTATATGAGTTCCTTTAGACTTCCTTGACCATTCACATGCTTATAGACTCACCATATAATTTCTTGTGGCTTTCATATTTTATTTTAAGGTGAATGCAATGAGACTCTCTAACATGTTTAAGTCCTATAATTAAATGCATATATAATTATGTAAAACAATTTTGAAAATATTCTTTATTTCTGAAAATTCGGTAATGATGTTTAAGAAAATAATTGGATGCAATTTAGAAATACTTTATGACCTTGAACCTAAAAGACTCTATTTATGCATTCTAGATAATGTCATTTTCAAAACAATGCCGAATGAAATATAAAGATAATTAAGACATGAAGAAATTAGATATTTTTATGAGTATGATCCAATTGACGGTTTAAGAAAATCATTTTTCGTTTGGAAGATATGGGCAGGGGGAGATTGGATTTCCTGAACATTTCTGCTACAGGTCTGAAAACAGAGTATAACTTTAAAACTTCATTGCAGCCACCGTACACATGATAATGACTTCAAATTTTATTTTAAGTCTCTTTGATGTGTCTATAAACTATAAATTAATTTTGGGAATTTTATAAAACATAAAAATGCAGTTTTGAAAACCATTTTAAAAATGTGACACAGAATGACACGCATTTTTGAAGAGTGCATATCTTTCGAACCATATAATATTTTGACATGAAACGAAATCCAAAATATTTCCAACGCATTCAGATATAACATATTTAAAATTCAGATCAAACGGGTTCCATTTAACCCGTCTGCCACAACCAAACGTCTCTGCTCATGTCACAGTTTACTAACAGCATGCTCATAGTATCATATATCCAACTAGCTCGTGGCTAAACATCATGTATAAGCTTATATCCTCATTTTCAGAGACCAAATTGTTCTCATATTGTTCTTACAGCATATATTTTGCATTGGGTCAAGCATATAAACATTATATCATTCACAAGCAACATAATATCAAGCATTGGCTAGCAAGTAAGCATAATATCAACCCTAGTTCATCATATGAGCTAATAATCGACTAGGGGTTTCTTGATCGTACATGAAATCTTATAATCATGCTTAGGAGGATCTAAAGAGGGTAAATAAGGGTTTACTTGAGAGGTTTAGGTTCAGATTTGGGTTCTATCCTTCAAAACTCGAAAATGGTCTCCTCTTGCTAGATCTTGATGCTTTCTTGCTCCTAGCTCCTTGTACACTCTTAGATCTTCAATATTCCTCCATGGATCTTGGATTTCCAGCCTTGGTCGATTCTTGAACTTAAAATCTAGGGGAGCTACTTGGCTTAATAGAAAGAGGAAGGTGTGGGGGTGAGTTTGGTGAAATGTGGTGGTGATTTGAGTAGTTTTGGGGTAGGTTATGGTGGTTTGAAGGTGGCTGTCATTAGAGCTTCAACAATGGAGGTTCTACAATGGTGGAGAATGGTTGAAGAAGATGAAGTGATGGGGAAGGAGAGAGAGATCGGTCAAGAGGGAGAGGGAGGGTAAGTTGGAGTGTTCAAATGCATTTGCTTGCATGTATGGAGTAGAATTCATCATTATGTCTCCTAGGTTTATTTACTATCATGTCCTTCAATAATTTAAATGACAAGACGTGATTTTTCTTCTAAAAGACCCACTTTGGTCATTCCTCCACCCACTCACATATTTGATCTAATTAAATATTAGATCAATTTTCCCATCTTATGATACAAGGTTGGAATTTTTATAAAATTCTCTTATCTTAAATTAATAGGGCTGAAAAAAAAATAATAGGGAAACTTAGTAAAATAATATCCGGAATATTTCAACGGAATTGACCTTGGGTTTATTCACATATATACGCTAATGTGCCTTTAATTAATTAAGGCAAGAGTGGCCGGAAATTAAATATAGTAATTTAGAAATCTTAATTCCGAATTTCATCTTGGAATTAATTTCCGAATAATATTCGTATCAATAAGTATAACGGTTGGGCCTTAAAAAAATACTCATGGAATTTAATTAATATTGCTAGAGTAGAATGAGCCTAAATTAATATTATTCCCAGTTGGCCCAAAAGTGTAGAATTAATCAATTGGGTACACTAGCCCACCCCTCTTCTTGAAGTAATACTTTGACTCAAAATAATTTATCTAGCCCATATAACAATAATAATAACATGAGGGCCAAAATTAACTATATGCGATTGATTAATTTATTCGGAGCTTTAATAATCGTCACGCGTGTTTAGATACTTATTTAGCGTAGAAAATATGGCGCGGAAAATACGGGGTGTTACAGCAGTCCTTGATAAAGTCTCGCAGAATGTTGCCATGGAAGAGCCGTGGAGTGGCTGTGACGAATTGAGCTAACCCGCTCCGATTAAGCTTCGTCATAACTGTCTCAGCCACGACATAATCGTCGTCATACAGAGAGTACAAACCAGATTCATGAAGAATCTGGTTGCGGCGAAGTTCCAAGGATTGTCCTGGAGAATCCATAATTTCTTTTCTTTTGAAAGAGAACTTGGAAAGGAACTATGAAGAAGTATGCAGATCAAGGCGCTTGTGTGTAAAGATTCATCACAAGAAGGCTCTTTATATAGAAAAGAGTCATTACTCTTCACTTATGACAGGTTGGAATTCTAATGAAAAGTCATGATGATTCATATCTCGGAATGTGAAACGACGAATATAGAGGAATCGTCATGAAGGTCAAATCAACTCAGTCGAAGAAGTGTAATGGTTATCTGCTATGTGTTTAATACACACAGACGGCTGTGATGAGTTGAAAAATGCCACGTCAGATTACTTAAGTGGTTCTTGGAGAAAGAAACGACGTGCGACGGGACATATGCCCCCAACCGTCAGATTTCATATCCAAAGTAGAGCAAAGTCTGCTAGATTTCTGGGGACGTGGTTGTTGTTGCGTATTCAGCAGAATGAATGGTTACGCTCAATGGTCAATCTGCTAGGATTCTAGCAGAGGTACAAACAGAGGATTACTCGGCAAAGTCGATTCAAGTTAGTATTTTTGAAGCTGTTATCGATGTTTTGCACAAGTATATGGTTAAAATTGTTGAGTTATCAAAGATCACAAATAATAAGTACAAGTCATTTGGAATGAAAAACTTATCATTTCATATATATGTACTTATAAAAACTATTTACATGGGAAGAAGAGATACAACAATTTTAAAAGGGTGGCAACGGCCTATAAGGATAGAAATCTACTCCCCTAAGGTTAGAGGGACCCAGAGTGAGATCCG